>JAQQST010000768.1:0-14552 GCA_028646485.1 Cryptoprocta ferox
CCTGTGTTGGGCTCAGGGGCTCCTTCCCCTGCACCACCGGGACCGCCCGTCCCCTAATTTCCCAGATCACAGTCACTCACTCAGGCATCTTTGAGGTTGTCTTCTTTCTGGCGTCTGTTTCTTCTTTCCCCCACTTGCAAATCCAAGTTTTATCCCTTCAGTCCTTCTCAGTTCAATCCATACGGGCGTGCGCGGATTATAGAGCTCCCTGCTCTTCCGCCATCTTGTCCTCCTCCTCGAACAAACATTGTTAAAATGTCTATGCTGCCCACAACAATTTACACATTTAATGCAATCCCAATCAAAACACCACCAGCATTTTTCATAGAGCTAGACCAAACAATCCTAAAATTTGTATGGAACCACAAAAGACCCCACACAGCCAAAGCAATCCTGAAAAAAGCTGGATGCATCAATGTTCTGGATTTCAAGCTATACTAAAAAGCTTCAGTCATCAAGGCAGTATGGAATTGGCACAAAAACAGATAAACAGATTAATGAAACAAAATAGAAAACCCAGAAATGGACACACAGCTATACGGTCAATTAATTTTCAACAAAGTAGGAAAGAATATCCAATGGAAAAAAGACAGTCTCTTCAATAAGTGGTGTAAAAACTGGACAGCAACATGCAGAAGAATGACACTGGACCACTTCCTTACATCACATACAAAATAAATTCAAAATGGATGAGAGATCTAAATATGAGATAGGAAACCATCAAAATCCTAGGGCATAAACAGGTAGTAACCTCTTTGACCTTGGCCACAGAAACTTCTTACTAGATATGTCACAGAGGAAAGGGAAACAAAAGAAAAATGAACTATTGGGACTTCATCAAGATAAAAAGCTTCTGCACAGTGAAGGTAGCAATGAACAATGTAAGGGGCAACCAAAAGAATGGAAGAATCTTTTTAGTATACAAAAATCTATAAAGAACTTATCAAACTCAACACCCGAAAAACAAATGATCCAGTTAAGAAATGGGCTGAAAACATGAATAGACATTTTTCCAAAGAAGATATCAGATGGCTAACAGATACATAAAAAGATGCTCAGCATCACTCATTATCAGGGAAATATAAATCAAAACCACAATGAGATACCACTTCATACCTGTCAGAATGACTAATATTAACAACACAGGAAACAATAGATGTTGCTGAGGTTGTGGGGAAAAAAAAGGAAACCTCTTGTATTGGTGGTGGTAATGCAAACTGGTGCAGCCACTCTGGAAAACAGTAGGGAAGTTCCTCAAAAAACTAAAATTAGAACTACCCTATGATCCAGTAATTTTACTGCTAGGTATTTACCCAAAGAATACAGAAATACAGATTTGAAGGGGCACATAGACCCCAATGTTTATAGCAGCATTATCAACAATACCTAACTTTGGAAAAAGCTGAAGTATTCATTGACTGATGAATGGGAAAGAAGTGATATATATAAATGATGGGATGTTACTCAGCCATCAAAAAGAATGAAATCTTGCCGTTTGCAATGATGTGGATAGAGCTAAGTGAAATAAGTTAGTCAGAGAAAGACAAATACCATATGATTTCACTCAAATGTAGAATTTAAGAAACAAAACAGATGAACATGTGGAAAAGGAAAAAAAGAGAGAGGGAAGCAAACTCTAAGAGACTGTTAACTATAGAGAACAAATAGGGTTAATGGAGGGAGGTGGGTGGAGGAATGGCTGGATGGATATTAAGGAGGGCACCTGTGATGAGCATTGGGTGTTATATGTAAGTGATGAATCACTAAATTCTACTCCTGAAACCAATATTACACTATATGTTGACTAAGTAGAATTTAAATAAAGATTTGAAAGAAACAAACAAACAAAAAAAGATTTTTCTCCAGTCTGCATAGAGATAGAGGAAAATTTTAGTTTTTCTGACACAACAAAAGAAATGAAGAAGGGAAGGTATTACAGAAAGTTTCTTCTTTCCTATACAGCTTGTCTTCATGCTCTACTATGCCCCTAGCTGTGTTAACCACTCTTTTGTTTGTATATACCGTATGACTTCAATCCATTTCGATTATAATTATTATCACATTGATTACTGTATTTTACCAATATTTGAAAGTCCAGAGCACTTGGGATATACTAGGTCTTCAAAATTTTTTATTAAACAATGAAGGTATATTTGGCATTAAATATGTTGTTGGCAGTCAATAAGTACTTTTCAATAATAATACAAATACAAATCATAACAGTTAATATTCTTTTCAGCTGTTACTATGTAACAGACATGGTGCTAAGCACTTTATATGGATTTTTTTCATTTAAATCTTATTAATAAACTTCTGAGTTGGATATCAATATTATTCCTCTCTTGCAGGTAAGGAAACTGAAGCATGGAGAGTTAAAGAAATTTCCTCCAGGTATCATACAGCTTGTCAGTGGTGGAGATTAGAGTTCTAGTGCCCGTACTCTTAATTTCTATGCCAGATAAATGGAGATGGATATAAATAATTGTAATACAATGATTAATGACAATAATAGATGTATGTACTTGGCCCAATTGTGGCACAAAGGATAAATGATCGGATTTACTTGAACAGTCAGGGAAGGTTTCCCAGAAAAGGTGAAGAATATTGGCAGGCTTGCACCACGGTGAGAACAGTTGGCCTAGTTCTCTTTTTGGCGTTGCCATGAGGTTTTAAATTCGGCTGACCTCCTGCAAAACATCACTAAACTCACTTGATTCTGTTTTGTTTTCTGTAAAAGAAAGGTTAGATTAGCTGACATATCATTTTAAATACTGTGATTTAAAATGAACTCTGTCACTAGAGCATGTGCTTTGCACACAATGTAGACTCAATAAATATCTACTGAATTGAATTACTTTGAAATAGAGGGAATGCATCCAACGGATAATATTCCTGCAGCTGAAACCATCATCTGTCTAGACAGTTATTCTTTCATCTTACATAGCTATTATACATCAGGGGAATTTACCTGGGTTGAAATAACTCCAGGAACAAGATGGAGTCACTCCTGCCACATCTGCCCACCAAAGCTTAGATAAGTTTCGTGTCCCTGTAGGTGCTCTGCTTGACCAGAACTGTGGTATATACATTCGGCTAATCTCCAAATGCAAAACCAGCTTTGGGCTCTGTTCTTCCTTCTTTGTTCCTTCTCACACCCAAACAAGGTAGACTGTGTGGCTCCAGACAATCAGTTATTTTTTGCTTCTCTTCCTTGTTCTTTATTGTTTATCTTATAAAAGTGTCGTGCCTCCACCCCATTTTATAGTTCTCTGGTTGTCTATCCACTCTATGAAGTATTAAATAAAGTCTGTTTTATCACCTACATTGTTTTCTTCAATCAATTTTTAAGAGTTTTTGGTGATCCCAAAAACTGAAGAATGGGATCCTAAGCTGACTGCTAATGGCCTATGGGACAAGCAGATGCACAGGCCAGTTACCTGCTATAGAAGCTGGTGAAGGGTGAGAATTTCAACCAAAGTCAGCTCTCCCAGATCTCTACAATGCCTGGTCAAGGAAGAAAGATAAGATTCCTGTGGCCCAATCTTTCCCAAATTCAGATGCTTGTGAATTTGGTTTTGGGGTGCCCAGTGATTCAATCCTCTTTCTCCCAGGAATAGCTATTGCCTTCTTGTGTATCTCGAATTTGCCCTGAGCACTTGCCTTGGCTTTCTGTCTACGTGAGTCACAGAGGTTTTTGGTTCTTTGCGTGTGTAGGCAACTCAACCATCAGATTGGGGGCTCAAGGATATGGCCCAACAGAAGTGTGGATTGCACTTCATTTGTGGCTAGGGTCTCACTGACTGTTGCCAGCTCTCAGGGGATTATCTAAGTCTTTCTTTCTTTTGGTTATCTTTGGGAGTGGCTCCAGATCTTGGGAGGATCCTATCTTTTACATCCTGTTTGGGAATGCCTCTTCTGTCCATGGGGTCATTCAGTACTGCTGGGAATGTTTACTATTTATACCAGCTGAACTCTGATAAGATATTTGAGAGGATTTTTTTTTAAAGTAACTCTCTGATCAGAAGTTGGCCAGATTGTAAGCTGATATTCAGAGCCTGATAGAAAAAATTTTTTAGGTCTTCTTCTTCTTCTTAGCTAAATGATACTGTGTACCCAAGGGAAAGAAAAGCATTCTAGAGACACTAGCTCTAAATCTAGAATATAGGAATCTTTTGATTTGTATCTTAATTGAAGATAATGTAGTAAGTTGGATGGGTCAGCAACCTTGATGTCATTCAGGTTACATCCCAATTTTTTGAGAAATTAAAAACAACTGTTTTACAAATTGAGGAACATCTACAACTTGTCTTACAAATTGAGTCTTTACAAGAATAGAAAAAGCCCATGTATCATTTTTACCAATCACAAAACACCCCCTGTTCGTCTCAAAACGCTTGTTCTATTATAAAAATTATGGATTTAGGAAACAAAATTCCTTCTTGGAGAAACTGCATAATTTTTCTTTGCCTTTGGTATGTAAATATTCTACTGTCTTCTCTAGGAACTGAGGGCCATATCTTTGAAACATAAACTTTAAGGAGGTAATTCTTATCAGAAGGAAAAAAGGGAAAATAAAGGGAAGGCTATTTGGAAACTAGGCAAATGAAAACTCTTTAAAGTCTTTTTAAATAAATATTAGTAAAAACTTTAAGCCATGTGAGCAGGTAACCTTGTAGCTGGGTGGGTTGGGGAGACCCCAGGCTCTGGGGCCTCTGCCTAGCCTCACCCAGGATGTCACCAGAGGGTCTTAGTCTCCTCACAAGTAAAGAATTCAAGGATGAACCAGACAGAGGTTGAGCAAGTGAAGAGTTTATTAACAGAGTGCAATCTGGAGATGTGAGATGTGAGGGGTGGGGGTGGGGGAGCTCAAAGGAGAGCTCCACCCCCAGGGTTTCGTCTTTATCTTTTGTTGACAGTTGTTAACAAGGGGGTGGAATATTTATTATCTGGGGGGGGGGCATTTCTTTGGGAGCTGGGTTTTATGCCTTCTCTCCCTCCCTTACTTGGTCAGGGTCTCTGGTGTTCTGTCTTAGGATGTCTGGTTTGGTCTGGCTTCTTGTGGCCTTGCTTGTGGAATGCTGCCAGGTCAGGCTGCTAACTTACCTGATAATGGACCTTGACTGCCCCTTTGCTGGCCTTCAAGCATCTTATTAAAACCTAACTAGCTGCTTACTCTAACAACGTTAACTTGTTCTATCTGCCAGAAACATGGTTTGAATCCAACTTTTTTAAATGAGTGAGTTTAGTCTTATGGTACCTGTCTCAATGCTAAAATTTTAACACAAAAGCCGTAAGATCTCTATTTGCATCTGTGTGTTTATGTATGTCTATACGTATGTTATAGTTGTATGATTTTTTTCTAGCTCTGGGCGGTATTGACAAAATTAATTTGTAAAGAGCTCTATTTAATTGGCTTATAAATCAAGTATACTCTAAAAATGTTTTCCACGGGGCACCTGGGTGTCTCAGTGGGTTGAGTGTCACACGTTGGCTCAGGTCATAATCTCACAGCTTGAGGGTTCCAGCCCTGCATTGGGCTCTGCGCTGACAGCTCAGAACTGGAGCCTCCTTCCAATTCTGGGTCTCCCTCTCTCTCTGCCCCTCCCCAGATCACAATCTGTCTCTCTCTCTTTCTCAAATAAAATAAACATTAGAAAAAAAAGAAATGTTTTTCAAATTCACATTATCTAGGACAACCTTTGGTAAATGAAAGCTAGTTTGTTGGTTAAATTAAAATGGGCATGTCTTTAGGGTTATCAACATTAAATCTAATACTTTTATTCTACTTAGGTTTACTAAAAGTCAAGTAAGGGTATGTTATCTCTGAAACAGAATTTGAGAGCAAAAAAAATAAAGATGATGGTTAATTTTTAATGTTGCATGAAATATTCATGAGACATTAAAAGCTAACATAATTGTTAAGAACAAGTAAACTTAATAGATATACATAAAGATAAAAGTTTATAAATGAACTTTTCAACATAATTATGCTTTATGTTACATCTAAAATAGTTTCCAAAATCTTTTTGGTAACTTGGAACCTTAAAGTTATACTGAAGTAAGTTAAATGATAGGCATTTATCAAATATCTAGATGATTTCTAAATAAGATAAAATACTGAAACCTTAATTACTGAACATAAGTTTGTCTGGTATAGTTTGATGTTGCAACTGATGGAATACAGATATAAAGATTCAGTTGTCTTTTAGTAAGTCAGACATTGAAGATATTTGCAGAAATGTAATGTAATGCTATGTATTTGACTAAAAATTTTTTGAGGAAAATATAGTTATTTTCATAAAATATGTAATTTATATTGATATATAATGAATTTATTATTGTTTTAATACCTTACAGATATTTAAATATAATCTGTTTTAATTATGAATACAGTAAATACTATGGATATAACCCATATAGCCAAAAGTCCTTTGGGTTCTCAATAGTTTAAGAGCATTAACAAAGTCCTGAACAAAAAGATGTTGTTGGAGAAACTATAGTCTGGTAAGAGCAACATTTCTACTCCAAATCTCCATCTTACTCGTGCTGTTACTTAAAGGGGAAACAACATGGTCCTTATTGTCCTATTTGAGTCTTAAAGAGATAGTTCAGGTCACCAAGGTGCCATGGAAGAGTTAGAAGAAGGCTTCAGGGGCTCTAGGTAGAGAACTTGCTGGAAACTCACCTTGCAACTTTTTAACATTTAATTCCTTCCTCTGCCCCCAAACTATATCTTGTCTCAGAGATAATGAATGGGTTTGGTTTAAATAACTGATTATTTAAATAACTGACCCATACCAGATGGAACATTACCATAAATAAGTCTAAGGTACAACCTTTTTAGGATAGTTACCTAGCCCAAAAGGGTTTTATACCATAAACTTCTACTGCAGACTACTTCATTTACTTATTTTTTCCTGAAACAGCACCTTGTCTCCTGAGGTAGTTTCTTTGAACAGGAAATATACCTGGTCTTTTCACAAATGTTTCTTTGAGGAATATTTGAGCCATTTTTATGTAATCATCATTTAAGAAGAAAAAAAAAAAAGTCCTGGTCCTTTTCCTGCCAGGTGAGCCCCATCTATAAGCAATTACTTCAGGTTCTGCGTACTAGCAATTCCCAAGGGCTTGTTGGAAACATTTCTATTATTGTTAATGATGAAAATGTTTGGCTAGGGAGTATATCCATTTTCCTCTTTGTCATTTATAATCGATTACTCACAGTATCTGAAAGTGGAGAGTATATTTTTATGACAGTTGTGCTTCAGAAAGAGAGCAGAAATCCTGAGTTATTGGTTATTAAGTTTTGCCTATCTATAACTTGCCCATTTTCAAGGGAACTGTGAAAGTAGAAGGTATTTTTAAAACGTCATTTAGTTTCTCTGTCAAATTATTTTTGCTGTATTTTAAAATAAATGGAAGGAAAATCTGGCAAAAATGTGTTACTACTAGATATTGGAAACTCAAAGTCATAATATGCTAGCTAGGTATCTGTATATATACACGTATATGTGTACATATAGAATATCAAACTGCGATTTTGAAAATAAGGCATCTTTTAGGTGACATTGTTGTCTTTGGAACTCTGCTTGAGGAAAAGTGTTTGGCCGCGGAGGCGGGTGTGGCCTTCAGGCGCCCAGACAAGAGCTACTCAGTATCTCAACACTCCCCCACCCCCACCCAGGGACTTTCAAGGGAAGCATTCACCTAACTTTTCCATCCTAAACAACAGACACATCCTCACCCGGAACACTTCATACTTGCCCCCCCGCCCCCACGCCATAAAAAACGCACTACCCCCTTCCCAGGTGCAACTTTCCTGGCCCCTTTCTGTATGGACCAGGGAACCTCGCCCGAGAGCGCTCCCAATAAAGGCTTTTTTACTTCCATATCTGGCCTCGGTTTCTGCATCGCGTTCACTACATTACACTTGGTGCCGAAACCCGGGAGGAGTTATGAGTCCCCAGCCTCAGTCGGGGGCCACTCCTCTCCCTCAACAAGGACCTCACCTCTCCAAATATTTTGACAGGGTAAGAGCTTATATGAATGGCATGTGTGTGTATGTGTGACTCCACTGGATTTTCTCCTATAGAGTCTGTCTGGGCCCCAACCTGCGGTTCCGTGGTGACCTCATAAGACTCAAAGCAGAATCAGACCCAGGGCCTGATCCACGTCGGGGGCTTATAGGGACCTGCCAAAGCCAAGAGGCACCTAATTTCCCTCCAGGGGAGTGGCCAGGGGGGCAAACTGATTGACCCCTCCTCCTTCCTTGTTTGTTTGTTCGGCTATCCTCCCTGTTTTAAAGGGACACTTGGCTGATTTCTTCCCTGGTCTCCCACCCTCTCCAGGGACCCCTGTCCGCAAACGCGACCACGTCAGGGATATCCCCCATCATTTTTGACTCCAAGTCTGGTCGACTGGGGAGACCAGGGGAGACGTCCCTAGTCCTCCACTGCTTTCTCTCTCTCCTCTGTCCGCAAACGGAGTCCCAGACTCAGGGACGCCTGTCGTCTGTCTCCGTTTGCTGGGTGAAAAGACCATGGGAACAACTCATTCTAAATTCGACCCAAAGACCCCCTTGCGTTGCCTTCTTGTTAATTTCGACCGGTTGGAATTTTTGCAGGATCTTAGGCGTAAACACCTCATCTTTCTCTCCACTGAGGCCTGGCCCCAGTACAAACTAGACAACCAGTCTCAATGGCCACCCAAGGGGACCTTCAACTTCCAAATTTTAACGGATCTGGACAATTTCTGTCGGAGGACGGCTAAATGGCCTGAGGTCCCATATATTCAGGCCTTCTAGGATCTAAGCTCTAGCCCCTCCCTCTACTCCTCAATCCCCTACTGGAGAGGCTGAACCACTCCGTCACCTCTCTCCGACCCTCCCAAAATTCTGTCACTTCCCCCTCTCCGCTCTATGCCACCCCCATACCCTGGTCCTGATCCTTTCAGTCCCCCCTCTACAACCTGCCCCACCACTACCTACACCACCCACCTCCATACCCCGTCACTCCTCTACTGGCCCCACTACAACCCCTGACTCCCAGGGGTTGGGACTGATTGACCCCTCCTCCTTCCTTGTTTGTCCATGTCGGACCGCCATGGCCACCCGAACCCACTCCCAAATGACCCCAAACTTAACCTCCTCTGCCCTCTTAGGGAGGTCTCTGGGGCTGAAGGCGTGATCCAGGTCCATGTCCCTTTCTCTCTCCAGGACTATCCCAAATAGAAAAGTGCTTAGGATCTTTTTCCACTAATCCTGCAGCCTATATTATAGAGTTCCATTACCTCACCCAGGCGTATGCCCTCACCTGGCATGACATTTTTGTCATCCAGACATCTACTCTCTCCCCTGAAGAGCCAGACCACATCTAGGCAGCAGCCCGGGACCATGCGGACCAGGCCCACCTCATAGACCCCACTATGCCAGTAGGGGCCCTCGCTGTCCTGGCAGCAGACCCGTAATGGGACTATCAGGCAGGACATGATGGCCACTGTAGGCAAGACCGAATGCTTCAGTACCTCTTGGCAGGAATGCAGGCCACCGCCAACAAAGTGGTCAACTTTAATAAACTTAGGGAAATCTTACAAGGCCCCAAGAAAAACCCTGCTATTTTTCTCAACCGCCTCACTGAGACGCTCACTCAATACACCCACCTTAACCCCACTTCCCCTACCGGACCCATGGTTCTCGCTACCCACTTCATTACCCAGTCAGCTCCAGACATCGTAAAAAGCTAAAAAAGGCAGAGGAGGGCCCCCACACCCCAATACAGGACTTGGCGAAAATAGCATTTAAAGTCTTTAACTAAGCTCAGGAGGAGACGGCTGAAGCCTGTCGCCAGGCTCACATAAAACAGAAGGTAGCACTTCAAACCCAGGCCTTGGTGGCAGCCCTGAGGCCGGCAGGCCCCGGGGGGCAACAAATGGGAGTCCTCACAAAGTCCACCCCGCAAGGGGCTTGCTTCAAATGTGGTAACGAGGGCCACTGGGCCCTCCAATGCCCCAACCGGGGGACCCCAACCACGCCCTGCCCCACCTGCCAACAGATGGGGCACTGGAAGTCAGATTGTCCTTCAGTCAGATTGTCGTTGTTGGCGTCTCCACATGGGGGACCATCTGACCAGACAATCCCCTCACTGGAACTCCTCCGGTTGGCAGACGACTGATGAAGCCCAGACTCGGGGACCCCCTCTCCCTCTCGCAGAGCCCAGGGTAACGCTCCAGGTAGCAGGTAAGTCCATTTCCTTCCTTGTGGACACGGGGGCTACCTTTTCCATCCTGCCGTCTCACTCGGGCCCTACTCTCCCTTCACCAGTCTCAGTAGTTGGGATTGACGGCACCTCCTCTGGCCCAGTTAAAACCCTTCCACTCTCTTGCTCACTTGATGGATTCCCCTTCTCTCACTCCTTCCTTGTTATTCTGTCATGTCCCATTCCTCTCCTGGGACATGATCTCCTCCAAAAACTGGGGGCCTCCATTTGTATCCACCCCCTTTCTGCTCGAACCACTCTCTTACTGATGCGTCTTCTCTCTCCAGATCCCGACTCTCACACCCCTTTCCTCCCTGACCCTGTCAACCCGTCTGTTTGGGACACTTTCAAATCAGTGGTCGCCACTCACCACCAACCCGTCCACGTTCGCCTTGAACAGGGAGCTGGCTTTCTCTCTCTGGCCCAATTCCCCATATCAGAAGCCCATAGACAGGGTCTTAAGCCTATCATTACCTGCCTATTAGAACAGAGGCTGCTTACATTTTAACGTTTCTCCAAGAACGGATCCATAAAGTCTCCCGGGTCACAGTCAATCAGCTCCTACTGCACCTTTATACCCGCCTCCCACCGAAATCCCAGCTGCCGATGAGACCCCACTCTGCCCCTCTCCAGCAGGAAGCAGCCAGATTTGAGTCGGCGCCCATCATACCAAAAAGGTCGGAATGTTTGGCCGCGGAGGTGGGTGTGACCTTCAGGTGCCCAAACAAGAAGAGCTACTCACTATCTCAACACTCCCCTACCCGGGGACTTTCAAGGGAACCATTCACCTAACTTTTCAATCCTAAACAACGGACACATCCTCATCCTCACCCGGAACACTTCATATGCCGCCCCCACCCCCATCAGCCAAAGCCATAAAAAACGCACTACCCCCTACCCCCTTCCGAGGTGCGACTTCCCTGGCCCCTTTCTGTATGGACCAGGGAACTTCGCCTGAGAGCGCTCCCAATAAAGGCTTTTTTACTTCCATATCTGGCCTCAGTTTCTGCATCGCCTTCGCTGCATTACAGTTAAGTACAGGAACCTGCAACTACCTTTTTCAGTTTTTTTTCAGAAAATAAAAAGTGGAGGATTTGAAAAATTAATGTATCTCAGTTGCTTTATTAACTTGACATCTCAAGCTCTTGAACTCAAAGGATCAATTAGAAATTTTTTTATTTGTGGATAAAAGATGAGTATTAACACATGTGAATCTTTCAGAGCATAGGGAAGTATTAAAGTCTAAAAAGAACAAAGACAAAAAACAAAGAGGTAAAATCTGACAACAAAATGTCAGTGATAAAAATGTTTTAAGTGGTTTATTTCAGTAAAGATAAAGGAAATTTAGGTGTTTAATGCAATTTTGGAGCAATCATTAACATCAGTTCACAGAATTTCCTGGAGTTTTGGGGTATGAATGCTGATAAAAATTGAGCATTGAGTCAGTTTGGTGAAAGTTGAGTTTAGTTGAAATGAGATTGAAATGTGAGTGCAGACACCCTTGTTAATAAACCTTCTAGAGGTAGAACATCATTTCAAAATGGCTTATATTAAAAAATAAAACAAAAGTTTGTTATGTAGAAAGAAAACCTGAGAGCAGAAATATCATAGCAATATTTGAATGTTATCCTGATTAGTAATGTTTCTGGGTTTGGAAAATCAGTTGGAATTCTCTATAAAGTCTTTGTTTTTAACTGTGTGTGTGTTTGTGTGTGTGTGTGTGTGTGTGTGTGTGTGTGTTGTGTCAATACTATTAGCAAACTTGGAATCTGACAGTTGTTGGCTAGTTATCACTAAAATCCAATTATAGGCTTTTATAGCAAATATAATCCTGTTAGAAGCCATAAAAAATGAAATAGCAAGTAAAAGAAATATTTGTATGCATAATAAAGGTGCTCTTGTTGTCTTCTGACAGAAGTAGAGAAAAATTAACAGTAAAGTTACCTAATTCAGTGATGGATTAACAAGACTAAAAAATACCCCACAACTTTGAGAAAGCAGTTTCTGAAACTTTAGAGAAAATATTCAAGGTGTCTATGGACAGATATAATAAATAGAAATGAAGGGTTATAAAACAAGATTTTTTGACTGTTAAATCATAGATGATCTCGGGAAGGAAGTTGAAGGAACATTGAAAGAGATCAATGCATCTGTATAGAGAGCTCTTTGAGCTTAGACATAAAACGATCATGTACAAAAGAGGCACATGCCAAGGACAAACACAAAAGAGTGGCTCGTATCTGAAGAACAGGGTCAGGAAGGCTGAGGTCCAGGAAGACTGTGAGAAATGCTAATAACTACAAAAGTCATGAAAGGAATGTTTGGAACAAGCTGAAAAACAAGAAGGAGATAAATTCAAACTCAGGGAAAATAATATAATGTCAGGAGAGGGCAGAGAGAAAGCAGAGCTTTCTAATTTCTTTTCTGGCTCTATGTTTTCTGTTGAAGACTGAAATTTATTTATTAGGCATGAACTTAATGAGTATAGTCAGAATTATTTCAGAGACCAAGTGAAAGGATATATGCAGTGGGTGCTCTAGTCTTTAAAATTACTGTGAATATTATTATTATATTTAATTTTTTTTAGAGAGCATTGGCAGGGGAGAGGGGAAGGGAGGAGAGAGAGAGAGAGAGAGAGAGAGAGAGAGAGAATCTTAAGCAGCCTCCACACTCAGCATGGAGCCCGATGCAGAGCTTGATCCCACAACCCGGGATCATGACCTGAGCCAAAATCAAGAGTCGGGTGCTCAACTGACTGAGCCACCAAGATGCTCCTATGAATATTATTATTAACTAAACTGGTCTACCTAAGAATTTTCACATATGCTAATGCTTAGACTCATTTCACCTATTGCTCATCCCACATGGAATTCTTTCTTAAAGAGTGTTGTAAACATCACATCATTCATCTGATCAATCAGCATGTCTTTTAGCTTTCTCTTCAATGTATATCCACATTCTGACTACTTCACGTTTTCATGATGCTTCCTATGGCTTCCTATAGCTTCTTAACATTTTTCACCTTTGCTCACCTCTATAACTGCCCTATGCCACCACCACTTTTCTCCATACAGTGGCCAGGATAATAATTCTAAAACATTAATCACATCATGCCACTCTACCATTCAAAACCTCCAATGAGCATAGATACTTATATACGGGGGGTGGGGGGAGTTGCCAATTGTCACATTCTTTTCTTCTGCTAATGTTCTCTTGGCTGGTTCCTCATACTCTGCCTCTCAGAGGTCTCCTTTAATTTCTGTATCGTTCATTTTACCACCTCTTTACCAATATTAATACCAATGACTTGCACAGGGACAGGAGACCTTGGGACTGCAAATCTCCTGCTTCATCTTACTACAAAGATAGGTGTGAATTTCAGTGTGGTCTTCTTCATTCACAAACTGCATATGCTACATAACTAACATCGTGATGCATCACAACCACTCCACAGTTTTGTAATTTCAGGTAGGCCCATGGTTAATATTACCTAATAATGATGTAAGTAATCAAATTGAAGAAAAAATCATCCTGCAATATGACCAAAGCATGACTTTATTTTTCTCTCTCTCTTCCCCTATAAATTTTATATCTGGATGAAAACTTTGTGGTATTCCCTGGATTTTCTTGCTGTTCTAGGATAATTGGAAGAAGTTAGAATATCCTGCTCTCGATAATAATCAAAACCCTGAAGTTGTTTAAAGTCAAATCTTTAATATTCCCATAGCAAGTCCCATGGGGACAGGTCATCTACAGTAGGAGAGGAAGGCTTCCCTTTTCTCTCTGTTTCCCCACTCCTACCCCAGTTGAGTAAATAAAGTTTTAGACAGGCCCCACTGGGATGGGTAGATGGAGAGAGAGGAGTGGAAGAAGGGGTGTGGAGGTTTCAAAACATGGCCATATATTCTTTGCTGCTCTTCTTATTCAGAGGTAGGGTGTATATGCAGTACCTTCAGATCTTGGAAGACTGAGATCTTTGTGGCTGCCTTGTTAATGTGTAGCAGAAGTGATGTTTGAAATAACCCCAGTCATTTGAGTCTTCCCAGTTGAGGATCCAGATAACACGGAGCAGAAATAAGCCATCCCCACTTTTCCCTGTCTGACTTCCTGACCCACAGAATCCATGAGCATAATAAACCGCTATTAAGTCACTAACTTTAGGTCTGCGGGCCGAGGAGAGAGCAGGACGCCCCAGCGTTCTCGGCCTGGTCACCAATACTTTAGAGGAGGAACAACAAGTTTCCCCTCCCTTCACGGGAAGAGGACAAGATGGCGGAAGAGCAGGGAGCTCTGTAATCC
>JAQQST010000769.1:0-14548 GCA_028646485.1 Cryptoprocta ferox
AATATCATAAAATTTACTTTTCTTCATTTCTTCCCACTTAAAAAGTAGGTCTTTATTCATTTGTATCTAGAGATGGAGACTAAAATTTATCTGTTTCTGCCTAGTTAAGTAAAGGACAATCGTATGCCCAATTAAACAAGACCTTGCCTTCAAATCAGTACTTGAGAGATGGTAGCTGAATTTAGTGACCTGGATGTCCAAACTGTGGACTCTTCTCCTACTCTGACCTCCAATAACTGCTTGCCAATTTACCTGTGATCACTTGCCTAGTCTTTGACCGCTTAATTTTTTTGACTTCTATTACATGAATCCATTCTTACACTAGTTTTTCTGGCCAAATGATCTCTACTCTACTCTTAGAAGAGCAGTCACACCTTTTGGGTCATATTAAAGGAAATCAGTGCCAATATGTAAGTCATGACTGAACCAAAATTTAAATTTAATTGACATCCAAAAGACTAAAATGGTCTAAATCACTGTCTCTCAAGCCTGTCTATCTCATAAATTACTTGTGGACTTTTTAAAAAGAAGAGATACCCAGGTCTTTTTTCAGATCTCTTAAGTCAGAATCTTTGAAGTAGACCCTAGAAATTCCTATTTAATCATACTCAGGTGATTCTAGTGCACTTAGACCAACACCAATCCACAGACTGATCATATAGAGCCACTGTTTTAGATAAATATGTGACACAGAGAAATAAAAATCTTATATTAGTTGGGAAAAGTGAAGGAAGTTACAGTGATTACTAAAAGTGACTCAAACACTCATGACAGTAGCAGAAGTTTCTTTTCCTGAGTCAAATTTGAAATCCTCCATTTATAAAATAAGGACTAGATTACATTCTTCTTCCCTTTTGCCTGTGCAAGATAATTAAGATACCTGGAAATAGGATTACGTTTTAAAAAAGGTTAGCACGTAGGGGCATTACAATTTGGGTTAGTTTCATGTGAAGGGAGGTTGAGTTGAATGCATAGTCCAAAAGAGATGGGAATAGACAAAGAGCAAAAGCCAGTTATTCTAGGAGACTGACATGCAGACAGATGCAGATGAATTTGTTGACTGCTCCTGGTTATTTGACCCAACTGTTGGGTCAAAAAAATAAATTAGTTGGCATCTGGGGTTGGTACATTTAATTCATCCTTTCATTTACCTAACTCACATTGTCATGAGAGAGACAGTTAATAAGCAGACAAACACAAAGATCTATAATACCAAAGGTACTATAAGAAGAAAAACAGAGAATCAATACAAAAATTGTAGTGGTGGGATAGGGCATAGTTTAGATCAAATGATCAGAGAGGGTTTTTGTGAGGAGGTGATATTTTAACGTAAGGGAATAAGTCATGCAGAATTCTAGGGGAATTAAATTCTACATAAGTGCAGGTATAATAAATATAATATAAAGATAATAAAGGTTAATTTTGACCATCCTGAAGAAAATGGTATATGAAGCTGGAGAGGTAGGCATCAGATTACTAGAAACTTCAAGGTCACAATAAAGAGTATTTTATCTGAACTCTGGGGAAGCCAGCTCAATAATATATACTAAGGACAAGGCTTAATAAAAATTTTAATTTAATAAAAATCTCACCTCGGGGCACCTGGGTGGCTCAGTCGGTTAAGTGTCCGACTTCAGCTCAGGTCATGAGACGTTTGTGCTGACAGCTCAAAGCCTGGAATCTGCTTTGGATTTTGTGTCTCCCTATCTCTCTGCCCCTCCCCTGCTTTGCTCTCTCTCTCTTTCTCTCAAAAATAAATAAATATTAAAAAAAATTTCACCTTAATAAAAAGCCATATCTTCTAAGCAATTCTTAACTTGAAACTATTTATTTACCAACATGTTTAATTAAAAATGCATTTACCGGGGTGCCTGCCTGGCTTAGTCTGTAGAACATGTGACTTATGATCTTGGGGTTGTAGGTTCAAACCCCACATTGGGTGTACAAATTACTTAAAAATAAAATCTTAAAAAAATGACTTTACTTTCATTTGTTCCATCAAGGATTTGATGTATCAACCAAAAATGTACAAAAAGAAGAGAAGTGCATCTGAGTGACTCAGTTGGTTAACCATCCAACTCCTCATTTTGACTTAGGTCATGATCCCATGGTGTGATCGAGACTCCCATGGGGCTCTATGCTGACCAGCACAGAGCATGCTTGGGATTCTTTCTCCCTCTCTCTCTGCCCATCCCCAGCTTGTGCTCTCTCAAAATAAATAAATAAACTTAAAAAAAAAGAAAGAAGATAAATATTAACTCGAAAAGAAAAGAAGTGAAATGAAGATTTGTGACTCATAAAATCTTACATTGGTAAAAAGTTAAGTCCCCGGTTATAAATTTTCTTTAAAGCAAGTTTTACATTTCTCCATTTAAACTATATTAGATAATGTAGTTAAATGCGCAAGTTGGTACATAAAAATCTAAGTAATACATAATATACCTGTACACATGAAACTATGTTCCAGCTAACACCCATCCTGAGAAAAGTTCTTAGTAAACTGTGAATAGAGAGAAACTTCTTTGATCTGTAGTAGACATTTTCAAAACCCTGGATCTAACATCATACGTGTGAAAATGAATGCTTTCCCTCTAAAACCAGGAACAAGACAAGAATGTTTGCTCTCACCACTTCTATTCAACATTATACTGGAAGTGTAATGCAATCAGGCAAAGGAAAAAAAATGGAATCTAGATTGACATAAGTAAACTTGTCTTTCATTAGGTATGAAATGATTTTGTAGAAAATTCAATGAAATCTACAAAAAAGGCTAGTAGAAGTATTGAATAAAAGTAAGTTTTTTAAGATTTCAAGATACAAGATCCATATACAAAAATCTCTTGTATTTCTATGCGCAATTGCTAGGAACAATCAAAGTTGATATTAAAAAGTGTCATTTACAAGTCACAAAAATAGAAGTAAATCTGATAGAAGATGTGAAAGACCTATGCAATGAAAACTACAAAGCATTGCTGAGAGAAATCAAATATGTAAATAAATTTAAATATATAACGTGTTCATGGATTGAAAAACCCAATATATATATATTAAAATATGAGCATAGTTGACACACAATGTTAGATTGGTTTTAAGTGTACAACATAGTGATTCAGCAGCTCTATACATTATGCTGTGCTCACCACAAGTGTATACCATACAACACTGTCACCATACAACACTATCACAACACCATTGACTATATTTCCTATCCTGTACCTTTTATTCATGTGGCTTATTCATTCCACAACTTGAAGCTTGTATCTTCTCCTCTTCACTCCTACCATCCCTCCCATCCCTCTCAGCCCCCTTCCCTCTGGCAAAGCTGGTTTGTTGTCTGTATTTATAGGTCTGATTTTGCTTTTGTTTGTTTATTCATTTGGTTTTTATTTTTTTATTAAATTTTTTAAATGTTTGTTTCTTTTTGAGAGAGAGAGAGAGAGAGAGAGACAGAGGGCAAGCAGGGCAGAGGCAGAGAGAGAGGGAGACACAGAACCTGAAGCAGGCTCCAGGCTCTGAGCTGTCAGCATAGAGCTTGATGCAGGGCTCAAACCCGCGAACACGAGACCACGACTTAAGTTGAGGTCGGATGCTTAACTAATTGAGCCACCCAAGTGCCCCTATTCATGTGTTTTTTAAAATTCCACATATAAGTAAAATCATATGGTACTTGTCTTTCTCTGACTGACTTCACTTAGCATAATACCCTCTAGGTCCATCCATGTTCTCCCAAATGACAAGATCTCATCCTTTTGTTATGGCTGCATAATATTCTATTGAATGTATATACCAATTCCTTGTTCATTCATCTATCAATGGACATTTGGGTTACTTCTATATCTTTGCTGTTTTAAATAATGTTGCAAAAAAAAACATAGGGGTGTGCATATATGTTTATGAAATAGTGTTCATTTTCTTTGGGTAAGTGCCCAGCAATGTAGTTTTTTTTTTCCCCAGCAGTGGAATTGTTGAATCATATGGTATTTTTGTTATTAATTTTTTGAGGAAACTCCATACTCTTTTCCAAACTGGCTGCACCAGTTTGCATTGCCACCACTTTTGCTGTGTAAAAGTCTTATTTTTTTCAGTATTATTATTTTTTAGTATTTTATCATGGTTTCAAATGAGAATTTTTATTATGTAAGCAGTCTCTTTTTTAATGTTTATTTTTGAAAGAGAGAGAGACAGAGAGAATGTGTGCATGTGCCAAAGTGAGGGAGGGGCAGAGAGGGAGACAGAGGATCCAAAGCAGGCTCCAGAGAGCCCAATGGGGAACTCGAACCGCAAGATCATGACCCAAGCCAAAGTTGGATACCTGACTGACTGAGCCACCCAAGTGATACAAAAGTTTTTTATTTTGACATAGTCCTAATAGTTTAATTTTGCTTTTGTTTCCCTTGCCAGAGGAGACGTTTAGAAAAATATTGCTAAAGCTGATGTCAAAGAAATTACTGGCTATGTTTCCTTCTAGGAATTTTATGGTTTCACCTCTCACATTTAGGTCTTTAATCCATTTTAAGTTTATTTTTTTGTGTAGTGTAAGAAAATGGTCCAGTTTGTCCTTCTGTATGTAGCTGTTTAGATTTCCGAATACCCTTTGTTGAAGAAACTGTCTTTTTCCCATTGTGTACTCTTGCCTCTTTTGTTGTGGATTAATTGACCATAAAAGCAGGGCTTCATCTCTGGATTGTCTGTTCTGTTCTATTGATCTATGTGTTTATTTTCTGCCAGTACCATTACTGTTTTGATTACTACAGTTTTGTAGTGTACATTGAAATCAGGAATTGTGATACCTCCAGCTTTGTTCTTCTTTTCAAGATTGCTTTGGCTACTTGGGGTCTTTTGTGTTTCCATACACATTTGGATTATTTGTTCTAGTTCTGTGAAAATTTTTTTTTCTTAATTTTTATTTTAGAGAGAAAGAATGCGAATGGGGGAGAGAGGCAGAGGGAGAGAAAGAGAGAATCCCAAGAAGGCTCCACACTCATTATGGAGCCTGACACAGGGCTCAATGAGAAACTCAATCCTGTGACCCTAGGATCATGACCTGGGAGCCAAAGCAAGAGTCAGATGCTCAAGAAACTGAGCCAGGCAGGTGCTCCTCTGTGAAAAATGTTTTTAGTGTTTTGATAAGGATTGCATTGAATCTGTAGATTGTTTTGAGTAGTATGGACATTTTCACAATATTGGTTCTTCCAATACATAAGCATGTATTGCCTTTCATTTGTTTGTGTCATCATTATTTTATCATTGTTTTATAGTTTAGAAGCACAGGTCTTTCACCCCCTTGGTTAAGTATATTCCTGGGTATTTTATTCTTTGTGGTACTTAAAAAGATGTTTATTTAGTTATTTTGAGAGAGAGCGAGCGAGCATGAGTGGGCAGAGAGAGAGGGAGAGAGAGAATCCCAAGCAGGCTCCATGCTATCATGAACCATGAGATCATGACCTGAAATCATGAGCTGAAATCAAGAGTCAGATGCTGAACCAACCGAGTCACCCAGGCACCCCTTTTTGGTACACTCAAAAAAAAGTTTTTTTAAATGTTTGTTTATTTTTGAGAGTGAGACAGAGCATAAGTGGGGGAGGGGCAAAGAGAGGGAGACACAGAATCTGCAGAAGGCCCCACCCTCTGAGCTGTCAGCACAGAGCCTGACGTGGGGCTCGAACTCATGGACAGTGAGATCATGACTCGAACTGAAGTCAGATGCTTAACCTATTGAGCCACCCAGGCACTCGGGTACACTTTTAAATAGGATTGTTTTAATTGCTCTTTCTGCTACCTCATTATGTATAGAAGTGTAACAGATTTGTATGTTAATTTTGTATGCTGTGACTTTACTGAGCCCATTTATCATGATCCAATGTTTATTTCTTTCTGCTTTTTATAAAGTTTATTTATATTGAGAGAGAGAAAGAAAGGAGGGGTAGGGAGGGAGGGAGAGAGAATCCCAAGCAGCCTCTGACTGTCAGTCTGGAGCTGGACATGGGGTTCGAACCCATTAACAACTCTGTTGTTAATATGATGTATCACGTTCTTTGATTGTAAATATTGAACCATTCTTACATTATCAGAATAAATTCTACTTGATTGTGGTGATTTTTTTAACGTGTTATTGGATTCAGTTTGCTAATATTTTATTGAGGATATTTGCATCTATGTTTATCAGAGATATTTGCCTGTAGTTTTCTTTTTTTGTGTGTCTATCTGGTTTTTGGTATCAGAATTATGGTGGTTTTGTAGAATGTATTTGGAAGCTTCTTTCTCTCCTAGTTTTTGCAGTAGTTTGAGAATAATAGGTATTAACTACTTCTTATTTTTTAAAATTTATTTATTTTGAGAGAAAGTCAGCATGAACGGGCGAGGGGCAGAGAGACGGAGAGAGAGAATCTCAAGCAGGCTCTGCACTGGCAGCACAGAGCCCATTGTGGGGCTTTAGCCCTCAAATTGTGAGACCATGACCTGAGCCAAAATCAAAAGTCAGATTTTGGCTTAATCACCTGAGCCACCCAGGTGCCCCTAGGTATTAACTCTTTAAATGTTTGGTAGAATTTACTTGTGAAGCCATCTGGTCCTGGACTATTGTTTGTTGGGAGGTTTTTTTAAATATTTTTTTTAATGTTTATTATTGAGACAGAGAGAAACACAGCATGAGTAGGGGAGGAGCAGAGAGAGAGGGAGTCATAGAATCAGAAGCAGGCTCCAGGCTCTGAGCTGCCCCACAGAGCCCGACGCAGGGCTTGAACCAATGAACCGTGAGATCATGACCTGAGCCGAAGTCGGACGCTTAACCGACTGAGCCACCCAGGCACCCCTGGAGGTTTTTTTTTTTTTTAAGTTTATTTATTTATTTTCAGGGAGAGAGAGAGTATGAGTGGGTTTTTCATTTGTATTTTCCTGACGATGAGTGAAATTGAACATCGTTTCATGTGTCTGTTGGCCATCTGGATGTCTTCTTTGGAGAAGTGTCTGTTCATGTCTTTTGCCCCTTTCTTCACTGGGTTATTTGTATTTTGGGTGTTGAGTTTGAAAAGTTCTTTATAGATTTTGGATACCAACCCTTTATCTGATATGTCATTTGCAAATATCTTCTCCCATTCCCTCAGTTGTCTTTTAGTTTTACTGATTGTTTCCTTTATTGTGCAAATGTTTTTCATTTTGATGAGGTCCCAATAGTTCATTTTTGCTTTTGTTTCCCTTGCCTCTGGAGACGTGTTGAGTAAGAAGTTGCTACGACCAAGGACAAAATGGTTGTTGCCTGCTTTCTCCTCTAGGATTTTGATGGATTCCTGTCTTACCTTTAGGTCTTTCATCCATTTTGAGTTTATTTTTGTGTATGGTGTAAGAAAGTGGTCCAGGTTCATTTTTCTGCATGTCACTGTCCAGTTTTCCCAGCACCACTTGCTGAAGAGACTGTCTTTATTCCATTGGATATTCTTTCCTGCTTTGTCAAAGATTAGTTGGCCATACATTTGTGGGTCCATTTCTGGGTTCTCTATTCTGTTGCATTGATCTGGGTGTCTCTTTTTGTGCCAGTACCATATTGTCTTGATGATTACAGCTTTGTAATACAGCTTGAAGTCTGGAATTGTGACGCTTCCTTCTTTGGTTTTCTTTGTCAAGATTGCTTTGACTATTCAGGGTCTTTTCTGGTTCCATACAAATTTTAGGATTGTTTATTCTAGCTCTGTGAAGAATACTGGTGTTATTTTGTTGGGATTGCATTGAATTGCTTTGGGCAGTATTGATATTTTAACAATGTTTGTTCTTCCAACCCAGGAGCATGGAATATTTTTCCATTTTTTGGTGTCTTCTTCAATTTCTTTCATAAACTTTCTATAGTTTTCAGTGTATAGGTTTTTCACCTCTTTGGTTAGGTTTATTCCTAGGTATTTTATGGTTTTTGGTGCAATTGTAAATGGGATCGATTCCTTGAATTCTTTTTCTGTTACTTCATTATTGGTGTGTAAGAATGCAACTGATTTCTGTGCATTGATTTTATATCCTGCAACTTTGCCAAATTCATGGATCAATTCTAGCAGTTTTTTGGTGGAATCGTTTGGGTTTTTCATATAGAGTATCATGTCATCTGTGAAGAGTGAAAGTTTCACTTCCTCCTGGCTGATTTGGATGCCTTTTATTCCTTTGTGTTGTCTGCTTGCTGAGGTTAAGACTTCCAATACTATCTTGAATAACAGTGGTGAGAGTGTACATCCCTGTGGTGTTCCTGACCTTAGGGGGAAAGCTCTCAGTTTTTCCCTATTGAGGATATCAGCAGTGGGTTTTTCCCTATTTCCCTATTGAGGATATCAGCAGTGGGTCTTTAATATATGGCTTTTATGATCTTGAGGTATCATCCTTCTATCCCTACTTTCTTGAGGGTTCTTTATCAAGAAAGGATGCTATATTTTGTCAAATGCTTTCCTGCATCTATTGAGAGGGTCATGTGGTTCTTGTTCTTTCTTTTATTAATGTGATGTATGGAATGTGATGTATGGAAACAAAAAAAAAAAAAAAACCAAAACAAACAAACAACAAAAAAATACCCCAGAACAGATCAATGAAATGATCACATTTCAATGACACATCACATCATTGTTTTGTGGATATTGAACCAGCCCTGCATCTCAGGTATAAATCCCACTTGGTCGTGGTGAATAATTTTTGTAATGTATTGTTGGATCCAGTTGGATCCAGAGGACTTTTGGGTCCACGTTCATCGGGGAAATTGGTCTCTAGTTCTCCTTTTTAGTGGGGTAGTTGTCTGGTTTTGGAATCAAGGTAATGCTGGCTTCATAGAAAGAGTTTGAGGGTTTTCCTTCCATTTCTATTTTTTGGAACAGCTTCAAGAGGATAGGTGTTAACCCTTCCTTAAATGTTTGGTAGGATTCCCCTGGAAAGCCATCTGGCCCTGGACTCTGGTTTTTTTGGGAGATTTATGATTACTAATTCGATTTCTTTTCTGGTTATGGGTCTGTTCAAATGTTCTCTTTCTTCCTATTTCAGTTTTGGTAGTTTATATGTTTCTAGGAATTTGTCCATTTCTTCCAAATTGCCCATTTTATTGGCATTTAATTGCTCATTCTAGTCTCTTATTATTGTTGTATTTCTGCTATGTTGGTTGTGATCTCTACTGTTTCATTCTTGATTTTATTTATTTGGGTCCTTTCCTTTTTCTCTTTTTTCAAACTGGCTAGGGGTTTATCAGTTTTGTTAATTCTTTCAAAGAACCAGCTTCTGGTTTCATTGATCTGTTCTGGGGTATTTTTTTGTTGTTGTTGTTTGTTTGTTTGTTTGTTTGGTTTCCATAGCATTGATTTATGCTCTAATATTTATTATTTTCTGTCTTCTGCTGGTTTTGGGTTTTATTTGCTGTTCTTTTTCCAGCTCTTTAAGGTGCAAGGTTAGGTTGTGTATCTGAAACCTTTCTTTCTTCTTTGGGAAGACCTGGATTCCTATATAATTCGCTCTTATGACCTCCTTTGCTGCATCCCAGAGGTTTGGGGCTGTGGTGTTATCATTTTCAATGGCTTCCATGTACTTTTTTAAAATTAACTTTATAGTTTATTGTCAGGTTGGTTTCCATATAACACCCAGTGCTCTTCCCCACAAGTGTCCTCCACCATGACCATCACCCTCCTTCCCCTTTCCCCCTCCCCCTTCCGCCTCAGTTTGTTTTCAGTATTCAAGAGTCTCTTGTGCTTTGTCTCCCTCCCTCTCCCTAACTCTTTTTCCTCCTTCCCCTCTCCATGGTCCTAATATCCTCTTTAACTTCTTGGTCAGTGCATTCATTCTTTAGTAGGATGTTCTTTAGTCTCCAAGTATTTGTTACCTTTCCACATTTTTTCTTGTGGTTGATTGCGAGTTTCATAGCATCGTCATCTGAAAATATGCATGGTATGATCTTGAACTTTTGTTGAGGGATGATTTGTGTCCTCACTCTGTGCTCCCGGGGATTCGCCCTTCTCACCAGAGCTCCACCAGGTATTGAGCTATGGAGTTTCAGACTCTAAGCTCCCTGTTTATACAGTCTTAGTGGAATTTAAATACTGTCCTTTCTCCTTTCTCCCTTTTGTGTTCAGTCCCTGTGGCTGTTTCCGCTGTTCCTTTTTCTCTCCAGCTGCTTTCGGGTGGGCTGGTGTTTTTCCTGTACTCTCCCCTTCCCCTTCTCCGTCCTCTTTCTGCCATCAAAAACAGTCCCCTGCCCTCCATAACTTCTCTCTCCCCCAGTTCACCTCTCCACATTGCGTACCTGCCAAGTTCTGTGGTTCAGGTTATGCAGATTGTTGTGTTAATCCTCAAATCAGTTTTCTAGGTGTGCAAGGTGGTTTAGTGGTGATTTGGCTGCATTTCAGGGAGGAGAGATGCAAAAAAAAAAAAAAAAAAACAAACCTTCCATGGTGTTCTGTCAACTTGGCCCCTCCTCTTCTTTTTAAATTAGATATTTACTGGTACAAACTTCCCTTTGAGTTTTGCTTTCACCGTATTGTTTTCTATGAATTTTATTATTTATTTATGCATTTGTGTTTTACATCACATAGAAAAATGAGTTATAAACCAAAAATGCAAGATTACTGGCTTTTATATTTATCTATGTAGTTATCTTTATCAATGTTCTCTCTCTCTTTATCTCTTAGTTTCAAGTTTTATTTAAATTCCACTTAGGTTTTTTAAATTATTATTTAAATACAAGTTAGTTAATATGTAGTGTGATAATGGTTTCAGGAATGGAATTTAGTGATTCATCACTTACATATAACACCCAACGCTCATTCCAACAAGTGCCCTTCTTAATGCCCATCGCCCATTTAGTCCATTCCCCCACCCAACATGTTTGTTCTCTGTATTTAAGAGTCTCTTATACTTTGCCTCCCTCTCTTTTTTTTTATCTTATTTTTGCTTCCCTTTCCCTGTGTTCATCTGTTTTGTTTCTTAAATTCCACAAATGAATGAAATCATATGATATTAAATTCTACTTAGTTAACATATAGTGTAATATTAGTTTCAGGAGTAGAATTTAATGATTCATCACTTACACATAACACTCAGTGCTCATCACAAGTGGTTTTTATATCTATATGGTTTTAAGTTACTGTCTATTGTCCTTTCATTTCGACCTAAAGGACTCCTTTAGCATTTTTTTGTAAGGCAGTTTTCCCAGAAATCTTGGTTATGTTTTTTTCTTTTAGCATTCTAAATATGCCATCCTATTGCCTTCTAGCCTTCCTGGTTTCTGGTAAAAATTGGCTATAAATCTTATTTAGTACTCTTTGTTCATAACAAGTCACTTCTCTTTTGCTTTCAAGATTCTTTTGCTGCCTTTGTATTTGACAGTTTGATTATTATATGTTTCGGTGTGGATATCTTTGAGTTCATTGAACTTCTTGGATAGGAACTTCTATCTTAATTATTGGGCAGTTTTTGACCATTATTTCTTCAAATATTCTTTATATTCCTTTCTTTCTCTCTTCTTCTGGTCTCCTTACTATGTGTATATTGGCATATTTGGTGGTGTCCCATACATCTCTTAGGTTTGATTTGTTTTACCCAATTCTTTTTCTTTCTTTCCTCAGACTGAATAATCTCAATTGATCTATCTTCAGGTTTAATGATTTTTTTTCAATTGGTTCACATATCTTTAGGTAAATATTCTTTTTTTTTTAAGTTTAGTGATTCTTATTTCTACTTGCTCCGATCTATTGTTGAACCCCTCTAGGGAATTTTTAATGTTTGTTATTGTACTTTTTAGCTCTAGAATTTTTATTTAATTCTTTTGTATATTCCTATCCTGTTATTGATATTTTTCTGTTTGGGGAGATTTCTAGTAATATGTGGAAGCTCTTCAGCGTCCTTATTCTCCAAAGTAACTAACTCTCCAAAATTTTCCTCCTAGAATTTTCGGTGTGTTTATTGTTTGTCTCAATTGATATCCTTTGCCCTAGGCAGCAATGGCTTGTTTATTTGTCTTTTGATGTTTTTGAGGAATGCCTTCCACATAGCTGTTTCTGTGTCTTGAGAGAGTTCCAAGGTAGGTGAAATAAAGGCAAGCCCTCTCTTATAGTCTTTCAAGGAGCCCTTATATATGTCAAAACACACAAACTGCTTTTGAGAACAGGGTCAGTTCTGCCTGCTTGTCCTGGAACCAGGAACCAGTAACTTCCACAGGAATATGGACTGCTAACTTTAAGACTGCTACTTCTCTGAGGAGAAGGAGATATGGCAAAGATAAATTAAAATGCCGCAAAGCTCTCCTACCATGTGTTATTTGCCTTTTTTTGAGGGGGAGCGGTGCTGCGAAACGGTGATTTTATTAAACCACAGAGACAGGACCCATGGGCAGGAAGAGCTGCCTGCCTTTTTCTTGATGAAGCATTAACTTGGTTGCTATACATTTTTGACTTTTTTCTCCAGAATTCTAATTAAGTGGATTCTGACAACGTTTGTCAGTTTTTTCAGCATTTCTATGAAGGAATTGTTATTTGGGCTCCCTACTCCATAGTTTTTATTTAGGGATAAATAAGTAGGAAAGCTGAAGAAAAGGGAAAGATTAACACAATATCCTCTCCCTTTGCTGTGTAGGGAGATGAATATAGTTGAGGATAGGCTCACAGAAGGCTTCTAAAATGCTGGCACTGTGCCATGATTTTTACTTGGGTGAAGAAGAACACAGGCATTTCTAAATTTTATATTCTTTAAAGTTGCATATACATTATATAGACTTTTATATACGTTTGGTTCATTATTTACTTAGATAATATTTGTGATTGATTTGTTGTCGTTAACAAAGTCGTCCCTAGAACTGTAGGTTTTTTTTTTTTTTTTTTACTTTTTATCTTTTATTTTCCATAGATTGAACCTATGTGAGAACAGAGCACTTTAAAACAGTGTTTGTCTAGCAGTTAGGGAAAAATTAAAAAGTTATGATTTATTTCCACAGAAGGACATTATTAAACTGAAAAAGAATGAGACATATCTATTTGTATTGTATAGAAGTCACAAAAATTTTAGGAGAATAATAACTGCTATGAAATTGAGTAATACAATCAGTTAAAAAAAAATAAAAGCCATTATATATATATGTATATATATGCATTTGCATGCTTGTATAAATACAGAAATTTTGACCAGTATTAAACTTGCTATTTGTGGGAAATGGGATTGTAAGGAGGAGGGTGAGAGTCTTTACCCTTAACTTTACGCTCTTATGTACTGTTTAAAAATTTTATGACAAGACTATATTATTTTTTATTAAAAACCATATCAAAATATAGTTTTAAAAATGATAATTTCCTTAAATTAAAAAATGTAAACAGTTAGTGGTTTTGTGACTAAAATATATTTAATTCAGTGAGGTCTGATTCAGGAGCTAGTTCACTTACCCGGTTCTAAAAACTCTTCCTTTCTTCACATTGTTACTATGAGTCAGTCAGTTACCATGTTACATGCAGGGGAAGAAAAGATAAGATACCATCCTTGTCCTAAAAAGGCTTATACTCTAGGGGAAGAGACAGATACATAATAGATTCACCTCAAAGAGGTTGTAAGCACAATGATGAAAAATTACCTGGTGTATTTTAGAGGCATTATGAAGAGACAGATAGTGCAACCTGGGGATTTTGGGAAGGGTCTCTAGTGAAATGATGTCTGAATTGAATCTTAACAAAAACACAGGTGTTTGATAGGTATAGCTACATATTCAGCATCTAATAGTTGCAGTAGTAGGATTTGTGTGAGCTATTTTATACATAATACTTTCTGTTCCTTCAGCTAATGAGTTCAGCTGAATCACTAAAATATTAGTGCTGAATTAAGGTGAAACTGTAGTGGATTGTTCAACCCTGTCCTTAGTAGCTTCCCAAGTAGATTTTCTGATTCCTTTCCCATCTTTTTTTCAGTTCCTGTACTCACCTTGAAATATAGTGTTGTCCAGTTGCCCAAGAATACTTTCAAAGACATACCTTTTGGTCTTCGGGTGAAGGGTTTCTTCCTTCTTTAGGCTACAGCATTTTAAAAACATTTGCACTTTATTCAATTGATTGTTTTGGACTTAGTGGAATATAAACACAGAGAAACTTTATTGTTTCTCACCATTTCTACTTCAAACACTTTCTGATGTTCTATTTGTTTCCATCTGTGAATAATATCTTGGGCCACTGTGATAGCTTTTCTGATTACTTTTAGCATTAATACAGGGTCCTCTTACCCAGATATTGGAAATTCTAGTATAGTCTAAAAGCGAAATTTTATTTTATTTTATGTTTTATTTATTTATTTATTTTTTGAGAGCGAGAGCTAGCGAGAGCGAGAGCAGGGGAGGGACAGAGAGAGAGGGAGAGACAGAATCCAGAGACAGGCTCCAGGCTCTGAGCTAGCTGTCAGCACAGAGCCCGACGCGAGGTGTGAACCCATGAACCGTGAGATCATGACCTGAGCTGAAGTCGGATGCTCAACCCACTGAGCCACCCAGGTGCCCCAAAAGCAATATTTTAATCTTTTATCCAAATTAAAACTTATTCCTCAAGACTGGGTCTGACTCAGGCTTGAGGTACTC
>JAQQST010000770.1:0-14547 GCA_028646485.1 Cryptoprocta ferox
GCCTTCAAGCAGTTAGTTTTATCAGTAATAGTGCAAACAACTCCAATTCAGCATGAAGAAGAGGGAAAAGAAAGAGTGAATAAGCCCTTACAATTGAGGGTGATCTAGGATTCCGTATGATACTACGTAAAATTAGATGTGATACTACGGGAGGAAATCAGTGTTGTGAGCGACAGTATGTAAGAGATTCTTGAGTCTTCACTTGGAGTAACTGTATGCATAGGATATTCCAATCAAAGGAAAGAACACTATTCTATCTAACATATTTGGCTTTTGTTCACCCTCTCTAGCAGCACTGTCAAATAAAAATATAAAAGAACCACATATGTAATTTTAAATTTGCTGGTGGCCACACTGAAAAAATGAAACAAAGTTGGTAAAATTAATTTTAATAATACATTTCACTTAATGAAATATGTCCAACATATCTCAATAAATTCAATATGTAATCAGTATTTTTTTAATTATTGAGATACTTTCTTTTTTTCTCCATATTAAAATTTCAAAATCTAGTGTTAACTTTATATTTTTAACATATCTCCATTCGGTCTACCCACATTTCAAGTGCTCAGTATCTATACATGACGCATGGCTATTAGATAGGAAGCACAGTTCTAGAATACCTATGTAACACCTTTCTACTTGCTCCTGTGTTCCCATGAGATTTGGGAATACACTATCAGAATTTTTTTTAATATTTTGAAAATATTAAATTTTCATTTTGAAAATGAGTTAAAAATGTGTGTTATGAGAGTCTAATATAAAAAGCATCTAAGACTACTGATAAGTCAAAAAGTTCAATGTTACAATCACTGCCTTCAGTTTGTCAATTTTCTCGCATGTGTAGCCTATCTTTTGTGAATACACAGGTTTACCTATATTTGAAACCTAATCTTTTTTCTATTGACATAATTACATTCATAAATAATATATAATGAAAAGCATACAATGGAATGAATTTGAATGAACAATTTTTTTTCCAGACTTGCTAATTTGTCATACTAAATTGCCTTACTCCAGTTCATGGGTGTTAGACCATAATGGGAACATAAGAAATACATGCAGTGAAAGAGAAGAGAAGAGAAGAGAAGAAGAGAAGAGAAGAGAAGAGAAGAGGAGAGAAGAGGAGAGGAGAGGAGAGGAGAGGAGAGGAGAGGAGAGAAGAGAAGAGAAGAGAAGAGAAGAGAAGAGAAGAGAAGAAAGCATGGTGACTCCAGTTAATAATACTGTACTGTAGAGTGAAGGTTGCTAAGAGAGTAGATCTTAAAAGTTCTCATCACAAGAAAAAAATTGTAATGATGGATGTTAACCAGAATTATTGTAGTGATAATTTCACAATACATACAAATATTGAATCATGCTGTATACCTGAAATGGATCTAATGTTATGTGTCAATTATACCTCAATTTAAAAAAAAAGTAATCTAATAAACAAACTATATGAAAATCATAGGAAAGTTTAGCAGTACTTAAGCCACCAAAGGAGGGAGTCTACTGATCAAAGAATTGTAGGCGCCATATAGCCTCCCTTATATATTTTTATCAACTCATTTACTTAGCAAAATGTATTATTTAAAAAGTAAATGCATCTACCAGCAGTAGGAAGAGGAAGGTTTATATTTCCCCGTATCAACACTTATTAATTTCAGCCTTAACTTGAAGATATATATATCCCAATTGTTTTTTGATAAGACCATGTCTAAACTCTTATAGGGTACCTGGGATTCATCTAGAATCTGAAGGTCAGATGATAGCATCTTTCCTCAAATCTAGATTAAAAATTCTATTCATTTCACAGCCAGAAGTGCTAGCCCCTCCTACACTTCATTGGGCCCCAGATTTCCTCTCCTCTTCCCAGTGATGACACCAGCACTTCATTAAGCATTGTTCACACTGTCTCATCACAGAATTCTCCTGTATCCTCTTGCCTTAGAGGAGACTGCCTGACGCTGCATAAACTGTTCCCCTACCCTTGCTTATCTGTTCATCTATTCATGATTTTCATCTACTGAGTTCTTTGTATTTCCTAACAATCATTGAAACATGTGACTCCCCAGTTACAGTGCTTTGCTTTCTTACATTCTGTAATCTTAGGTGACTTCAAAATTACTGTAGATGACCTCTTTAACACCTGACAGACCCCATGATTCTTAATTTTCTTAAATGAAAAAAATGCCATATCTACTCACCCATTCCAAAATCCAAATAATACACCTAGTCATTACTTGAAACTGTTCTATATCATAAATCTTAAAATCCAAGATCTCACTCTTAATATAATCTATCTCTCATTCTCTAACTCCCACAACAAAGGCCATTTTCCTCTTTAAAGTTTTCATTGTTTACTTATTTGCACTATCAAAATGAACATTACATATAAATTTCACCATGTTTTTACATCCTATTTGTCTAACAAGACCCAAATCTGGATTATTCTTGGTCCCCATTCTTTGCTTTTTAGACCTTATTTAAAAAATGTTCCTGCCCTTTGGGACATGATTGATCATTAAAATGTTTAACCATCTGTGCTGTCTTGAACATACTTTCTCCTGGATCTCTTTATCTCAAATTATCTTCTACATGAACCCCTTAAGTTTGTAGTGGCCATTCCCGAGGGCTCCATCTTATCCATTGTTCTTCTCACTCCATGGATTCTCCTTGAGTAATTTCCCCCTACTATTGATTTTTAATTTGGTTTGTATGTTATGGACATCAAGTTTGGGTCTGTACTGTGTTTTTCTTATGGGCCTGAGAATCTCTGCTGTGCATATTCACTGACAAGATCAACAAAAAACCCCATATTAGCATGGTCCCAAGCTGAAATATTATTCCCTGCACTCTAGCAACTTACATCTCTTCCTAGGTTTCCTTTCTCAGTTGATGTCAATCACTGTCACCATCATCCAGTAAATAAGATGGTGGTTATCCTACACTACTTCCTTTCTTCCACCGGAAGCTCCTTGAAACCATCACCAAAGACGGTTTTGTGCTTTACAGAGTTTTGGCATTATTCAGAAATTTCCCTACACAAAAAAGAAAAAAAAAGGAATGCTTATGACTTTTATTTTTAATAAATGTAGTAATGTATTGGTGGTCAATGAACCATACTGTCTGGTATTGTCCCTACTAAGGACATGCCATAGTAAGAAAAAAATCGAGATGGAGAAATACTTGGTGATGCTGTCAGGGAGCAATCACATGAATGATCTCAGCTGAAATTATGTGTAAAAGAAGAGCTACAAATAAATCCAAAGAGCTGTGAGAAATGATCTTTTCTTAAGCCACTAAGTTTGGAGGTAATGGGTGATACAGCAATGTGGAACTGAAATAATAAGTAATTCTTTTTTTAACTTGCTAAAAATTAATTATTGAGAAAAATATATCATAAAAATGCAAAACAGCACATTACGTCATGCTTTGTTTGGAGACAAATGAGTACTAAAAACAATCTGGAATATAAGCAATTATTTACAGATAAGATTCTAGAAAGCTTTATCACCAAAAATTCAAACACAAACTTTTTATTAGCTCAACTGAATCCATTTAAAAACACTGGGGGGCTCCTGGAGGGCTCAGTTGGTTAGGCATCCACCTTTGGCTCAGGTCATGATTTCACGGTCAGTGGGTTTGAGCCCCACATCAGGCTGTGGATTGACAGCTCAGAGCCTGGAGCCTGCTTCAGATTCTGTGTCTCTCTCCCTCTGCTCCTACCCTACTTGCACTCTGTCTCTCCCTGTCTGCCTCTCTCTCAAAAATAAACATAAAATTTTTTAAATTGGTTTAAGTATCAATGGCATTTATAATTACCATATACAGTTTGACCAGATGAAAGAATATACAGGTAAATAAATATATACATGAAACTTAGACCTGAAGAATATGTAGTTGAGATGAATATGCAAAATAATTAAATTATATGGTCTATTATTGCTGTGCATTTTTATCAGTGATTACTTTATTGAGCACTGTTCTATGCACTTTTCATGTACTATTTATTTTTGATAACAATCCTTCAGAATATAAACTCAGTTTTATGTGTTCTATGCACTTTACATGTATTGTTTAATTTTTAAAACAATCGTTCAGAATATAAACTCAGTTTTGCATGACAAGAAACTTGAGACATAAGATGCCATATAACTTGTCTCTGTTCCTAAGTAGAGGAAAGAGGACTTCACAGGCAATCTGACCTGCATAAGCCACACCTAATCTCTTTACTACAGTGTCTTTCCACTTACACTTTCTGTCCTCAACTTATGACCTGTTATTCTTTAAGTTAAAAATACATACACAAATAAAATATATGTCATATAAAAACAATTTAAGACTATGTAATGCTTAAAATTTGCAGGGTTAGTAATTTTGAGCTTAACAATATACTCTGGAACTCGATCAATTCCTACTGACTACTCTGCAGATTTGTCTGATAAATACCAGAAAACCCTCAACATTTTCATCTTAAAGGGAAAATAATTAAATAATTCTATTTTTATAAGTACACATTAATATAAAACCACTACACCAACTTGAACAACTTTATGAAGTCCCAGTGGGAAATGCTGAGATATCACTGGAAAATAGGGTGTTGTATGTTTCTTTGTTCAAGCTACTTTCTCTTCCTTGGAGGTCTATACTGCACCCCTTCTTTGCCTTATTAATGTTTATCAATCTTTTAAGAATGTGTTTCTTCCTCGCAGTATGATCCAAACCTCCAGGCTAAGCCCCAGTATCAGGTTTCATCATTTACTATATTTATGAAAAATATCAGTTTCACGATGTTATCATATTTATCCTCACCACATTTTACCGAAATTATCTATTTCCTTAACTGCTCTAATAGCAAGTTTCTTTAATGCACCAATTGGCAGCAATGGCTATTGAGCAAAACCTAGCCCATGCCTATTATTATAAAGTTTTATTATAACAGTCATCTGTGTCACACATGTCACAAACACACATACACACACACATATACATACATACATACATACATACACCTTCCCCCCCTCCCAGGGCTGCTCTCATGATATAATGGCAGAGTTCAGTAGTTGTAACAGACAGTATTATTGCCTCTAAAGTCTAAAATACTATCTGGACCTTCACATAAAACGTTTGCTGAATTCTGATCTAACATCATAACTGGATTTAATCATCTTTACATCTTTCAACTAGATGACATATTAACATAAATGCAATAGATACACATACACATATACACAAACACACATAAATATGCACTCACATGTACTTTGTGCGTGCACACTCACACTCACACTGGGTATGTGTGTATATGTATATATTTTTTAAATAAAGTTCATTTATTTATTTTGAGGTGGGGGGTGGGCGCAGAGAGATAGGGGGAGAGAATCCCAAGCTGGCTCCACAATGTCAGTGCAGAGCTCTATACGGGGCTCAAAATCACGAACCACATGAACCACAAGATCATGACCTGAGCTGAAATCAAGAGTCTGATGCTTAATTGAGTGAGCCACCCAGGTACCCCTCCTGGTATATTTTTTAACCTGAATTGCTGAGTATCAATAGAGAAGTGAGTTTAAATAGTCTTCTTTAAACAGCAATAAATGGGTAACTAGGTGGCTCGGCTGGTTAAGCATCTGACTCTTGATTTAGGCTCAGGTCATGATCTCACAGTTCTTGGGATCGAGCCCTGCATCAGGTTCTGCGCTAACAGGCACACACTCTCTCTCAAAATAAATAAATGAACATAAAAAAATAAAAAGCAACTATAATCTTTGGACAAGAAACAATAGTTGTTAATGTAAATGATAAAAGAATGCCACAAACTGTTTTCTACTTGTTTATACAATTAATTTTTTCACTAAAGAATTTACTGACTCTAACACTTATTTCATTATTTTTCCCTTCTACTCTCATATCCTTTCTTAACTTCTGAAGTTGGATTCTAATTCTTTTCACGTTTTTTTTTTTTCCTAGTGAAAGCATTTGAGAGCAAAAATTTCTCTATCAACATCTTTGTACAATACTCTTTTATTTTTAAACATGGGATTCAGTAGCAAAAATTGAATTAAAAATGTTCCTTGGCATATAAGCATTCCTATCTTTGATCATTTCATGAACCACCTTTATTTATTTATTTCATGAGTGCATTAGTTATTCAAAAGTATAGTACGATATATATATGTGTTTAATTTCCAACCTCTTTGTTATTTGTTTTAGTTACCTTTTACTATGTTATATTTAGCTTCATATTTAGAATTAATTATATTTCGGTCACATAAATGTTCTGTATACCAATATATTACTGTTTATCAAAATTTGTTTTCATAGCTTAAAACATTCACAATTTTTATAAATCTCTCATTAGATCTTAAAAAGAATCTCCTTGGTTCCTTGCTCTCTCTGTCTCTTTGGTTCTGTTGCAGAGTTCTACATATATTTGTTAGAACAACGTTTTCCATTTTATTATATAAATCACCTCTATCCTTGCTATATTTCAATAATTGTAAATAACTTATCATAGTCATTATAATTTGAATGTGCTCTTTACTGATAAATGAGGACTATAAATGTTTACTCAAGAGTAGGCAAAACTAAGATTTTTTTCATATTCCAGTGATTTCAGGCTAAAAAGGAATGCTGATTCACATTTCATTAAATCCCAATTGGTCAGATTACAAATCAGGCAATAACCCTTGAAATCGATACATATTTGGTCACAAAATCTCAGAAGGCATTCAAGATCTTCCAGTATGCAGTTATAATAAATCTAAAAATTTCTTACTTTGAGAGGCTTTTAAAACTGGTTTTAAGAGTGTGAAAACCATGAAATTATTAGAGCTTTCTGCACCAAACAGAACTCTAAATAAATGTTTATATTATTTTACGTTAGGAAGTGGAAGAAGAGACAAATGCTGTTGGGAGGAGTCAGGAGAGCCACTGTGAATGTCTAATTTGACTCCAGTGTAATCATATGACTGTGGGCACATCACTTTACTTTTATAAGCCTCACTTTCCTTGCTTCTCACATAAGAAAGTCATTATCTTCCACAGCTAAGGCATCTGCTTTTCAATTGTAAAAATATATATGTCTATGAATATGAGTATGAGTTATTATGGCTAATTGAAAGATTATAAAGTGAAATAGAGAGGGGCGCCTGGGTGGCTCAGTCAGTTAAGCATCCGAATTCAGCACAAGTCACGAACTCCCAGTTCATGGGTTCCAGTCCTGCATGGGGGTCTGCACTGGTGGTGCGACCCTGCTTAGGATTCTCTCTCTTCCTCTCTCCCTGCCCCTCCCCCACTTGCACGTGAGTGCCCTCTCTCTTCCTCTCAAAATAAAAAAATAAATAAATCAATAAAATTTAAGTTGAATAGAGAGGTCTAAAATGATCTCTTACTTTAATTTTTATTTTTTAAATGGTTTTTATATATGACAGCAAAATATCCATGGTGTTCTATTTGTGGATATTTGAGAATAAGTGGTATGCTGTGATGTTTTACACAGAAATATACTGCTTCACCACTGAACAAAGGAGAAGGCAAGCACAACTGTACCTACACATGCAGGGAATCAAAGCAAGCTGACCTCTGTAGTCTTTGGGGCTCTGTCATGGTTCCAATATGAGCTCTCTGTGTGTCTTTGGCATGCCCACATTTGTGGAACACAGTGCTCCAGCTTGTAAGAAGTTTCAGCATCAGACAGAGGTGGATATGAACTTGAGGTCTACAACTTATTAGCTGCATGCTCTTAGGCAGGATATTTAATTTCACCAAGTTTCTCCTGAATAAACAGCTTCATACATATACAATGAAAAATCCTAATCCATGTTTAATGATAAATTTTAAAGTAGTTATTTGCATTATATTTTATTAATCATTGGTCATTATAATCTAGCATAAGAAACGCATTAATAACAAAAAAAGAAAAAGAAAATGCAAACAATATCAACTGTGTTGAAATAGCAATGCCTTCTTGTAACACTATTACAGTAAATAATGATTCCGCTCCTTAAAGGAGTTGAAAACATGACATTTATTCTTTTGTCTAGAAGTAGGAATCACATGCCAACTATTTTTATATTTGCTTACGTGTGATATTTGAAAAAAAATAGATGGATTTACTATCAAAAGAGCTATCATGTGGCTGGCCATAAACTTAAAATTTATTACTGATACATGCTCTCAGGGTGATCTTCCATGCTAGGGATTTAGCCTAAAAATTGAATAAGGGCCCCTCTGGATTAATACAAAATCCCATGTCCAGGGACGAGTCTTTGGTAAGGCAAAACGAGGAAGTTGATTAGATACATGTGGGTAGTAACAACTGCTTTCCAACACTATATCTAGATACACCTACCTAGGATTGTTTTTAAAAGAGGATGAATCTTTCCCTTCTACAAAACTTTATAATTAAATATAAAAATAGCTAAGCTACACACCTTATAGAATTCAAGTGAATACAACAATTTTATTTTAAAAATCATAGAGACAGAAGGTGGAGGTACACAAAGAGATGCCTAAGATTCTGGTAATACTGTTTCTTATTTGGGCCTAGAGAACATGGGTGTGTGGACCTTGGAAAAATTCACCGAGCTGTAAGATTATGATTGGTTTACTTTCCTATGCATATCATGATTCAATAAAATATTATAATGAACATTACAGGGATGTAAGTAACTCATTAATCTAACCCTTCAAATACTGAGTTTTTCTAATAGGTATGTTACCTAAAAAGTAGTTCCTTTTAAATTTCTTTTCATGGTATTCCTATGTTGGGAGGTCTCTGCTTATCTTTTTATATCTAAAAACATGGCAGAACCTAAAACATGAATTATTCATAAGTAAACATAGTCTATTTATACATAAAAAAGCATTTTTTCTATGAGGGAAAACCAGGTAATGTTAAGGTATTCAAGGTTTAAAAAGTAAATTAAGCTCCAATCAAAAGACATAGGGTAACAAATGGATAAGAAAGTAAGTTCCATCTATATGCTATTTACAAGAGACACATTTTAGACCTAAAGACACCTTCAGATTGAAAGTAAGAGGATAGAGAACCATCTATTGTGGTAATGGTCAACAAAAGAAAGCCAGAGTACCATACTTATATCAGACAATTTAGACTTTAAAATAAAGACTGTAACAAGAGATGAAGAAGGACATTAGATCATAATTAAGGGGTCTATCCACCAATGAGACCTAACAATTGTAAGCATTTATGCTCCAAATATGAGAGCACCCAAATATATAAATCAATTCATCACAAACATAAAGACACTCATTGATAATAATACCATAATAGTAGGAGACTTCAATACCCTACTTACAGCAATGGACAGGTCATCTAAACAGAAAATCAACAAGGAAACAATGGCTTTGAATGACACACTGGACTGGACGGACTTAACAGATATATTCAGAACATGTCATCCTAGAGCAGTGGAATATACATTCTTCTCCAGTGCACATGGAACATCGTCCAGAGTAGACCACATACTGGGACACAAATCAGCCCTTAAGAAGTACAAAGAGATCAAGACCATACCATGCATGTTTTCAGACCACAACACTATGAAACTTGAAATCAACCACAAGAAAAAATTTGGAAAGGTAACAAACACTTAAGACTAAAGAATATCCTACTAAAGAATGAATGGGCTAACAAAGAAATTAAAGAAGAAATTAAAAAGTACATGGAAGCCAATGAAAATGATAACACCACAGGCCCAAACCTCTGGGACACAGTAACGGTGGTCATAAGACAAAAGTACACAACAATCCAGGCCTTCCTATAGAAGGAAGAAAGGTCTCAGATACACAACCTAACATTACACCTTAAAGAGCTGGAAAGAGAACAGCAAATAAAAACTCAAAACCAGCAGAGGACAGGAAATAATAAAGATTAGAGCAGAAATCAATGCCATCGAAACCTAAAAAACAAAACAAAACAAAACAAAAAAACAACGTAGAACAGATCAATGAAACCAGAAGCTGGTTCTTTGAAAGAATTAAAAAAGTTGATAAACCACTAGCCAGTTTGATCAAAAAGAAAAAGGAAAGGACCCAAATAAATAAAATCAAGATGAAAGAGGAGAGATCACAACCAACACAGCAGAAACAGAAACAATAATAAGAGAATATTATGACAATTATATGCCAATAAAATGGGCAATCTGGAAGAAATGGACAAATTCCTAGAAACACATAAACTAACAAATGCTGGAAGAGTTAACACCTATTCTCTTAAAGCTGTCCAAAAAATAGAAATGGAAGGAAAACTTCTAAACTGTTTCTATGAAGCCAGCATTACCTTGATTCCAAAACCAGACAAAGACCCCACTAAAAAGGAGAACTACAGACCAATTTCCCTTATGAACATGGATGCAAAAATCCTCAACAAGATATTAGCCAACCGGATTTAACAATACATTAAAAAAATTACTCACCATGACCAAGTGGGATTTCTACCTGGATGCAGGGCTGGTTCAATATCCGCAAAACAATCAATGTGATTCATCACATCAGTAAAAGAAAGGACAAGAACCACATGATCCTCTCAATAGATGAAGAGAAAGCATTTGACAAAATACAGCATATTTTCCTGATAAAAATCCTCAAGAAAGTAGGGATAGAAGGATCATACCTTGAGATTATAAAAGCCATATATGAAAGATCCAAAGCTAATATAATCCTCAATGGGGAAAAACTGAGAGCTTTCCCCCTAAGGACAGAAACAAGACAGGGATGTCCACTCTCGCCACTGTTATTCAACATAGTATTGGAATTCTTAGCCTCAGCAATCAGACAATACAAAGAAATAAAAGGCATCCAAATGAGCCAGGAGGAGGTCAAACTTTCACTCATTGCAGATGACATGATACTCTATATGGAAAGTCCAAAAGATTCCATCAAAAAAATCTGCTAGAACTGATCCATGAATTCAGCAAAGTGGCAGGATATAAAATTAATGCACAGAAATTGGTTGCATTCCTATACACCAACAATGAAGCAAGAGAAATCAAGGAAATTATCCCATATGTAATTGCACCAAAAACCATAAGATACCTAGGAATAAATCTAACCAAAGAGGTGAAAATCTATACACTGAACACTATATAAAGGTTATGAAAGAAAATGAAGGTGCAAAAAAATGGAAAAATATTCAATGCCCCTAGATAGGAAGAACAAATATTGTTAAAATGTCAATACTACTCAAAACAATCTACATTTCAATGGAATACCTACCAAAATAGCACCAGCATTCTTCATAGAGCTAGAACAAACAATCCTAAAATTTTTATGGAACCGGAAAAGACTGATAGCCAAAGCAAACTTGAAAAAGAAAAACAAAGCAGGAGGCATCACAGTCCTGGACTTCAAGCTGTTTTCCAAAGCTTTAACCATCAAGACAGTATGATACTAGCACAAAAACAGACACTCAGATCAATGGAACAGTATAGAGATTCCAGAAGTGGACCCACAAACATATGGCCAACTAATCTTTGACAATGCAGGAAAGAATATCCAATGGAAAAAAGACAGTCTCTTCAGCCAGTGGTGTTGGGAAAACTGGACAGCAACATGCAGAAAAATGAACGTGGACTACTTTCTTACGCCATACACAAAAATAAACTCAAAATGGATGAAAGACCTAAATGTAAGACAGGAAGCCATCAAAAATCCTTGAAAAGAAAGCAGGCAAAAACCTCTTTGACCTTGGACGCAGCAACTTGTTACTCAACATGTCTCCAGAGGCAAGGGAAGCAAAAGCAAACATGAACTATTGGGGCCTCATCAAAATTAAAAGCTTCTGCACAGCAAAGGAAACAATCAGCAAAACTAAAAGGCAACAGATGGAATGGGGGAAGATATTTGCAAACGACATGTCAGATAAAGGGTTAGTATCCAAAATCTATAACGAACTTATCAAACTCAACACCCAAAAAACAAATAATCCAACGAAGAAATGGGCAAAAGACATTAATAGACACTTCTCCAAGGAAGACATGCGACTCATGAAAGAATGCTCAGCATCACTCACCATCAGGGAAATACAAATCAAAACCACAATAAGATACCACCTCATACCTGTCAGAATGGCTAACATTAACAAGTCAGGCAACAAAAGATGTTGGCGAGGATACAGAGAGAGAAGATCTCTTTGCACTGCTGGTGGGGATGCAAACTGGTGCTGCCACTCTGGAAAACAGTATGGAGGTTCCTCAAAAAATTAAAAATAGAACTACCCTACTACCCAGCAATTGCACTAGTAGGTATTTATACAAGGTATACAGGTATGACGTTTCAAAGTGGCACATGCACCCCAATGTTTACAACAGTGCTATCAACAATAGCCAAAGTATGGAAAGAGCACAAATCTCCATCGATGGATGAAGATGATGTAGCATATGTATATATATACATATATATATGTGTATATATATGTACACACACACACACACAATGGAGTATTACTTGGCACTCAAAAAGAATGAAATCTTGCCATTTGCAACTACATGGTTGGAACTAGAGGGCATTATGCTAAGTGAAATTAGTCATAGAAAGACTAATATCATGTTACTTCACTCATATGAGGACTTTAAGATACAAAACAGTGAACATAAGGTTAGGGAAGCAAAAATAATATAAAAACAGGGAGGTGCTTTTATATATAAAAATATGGAGAACAAATAGAGGGTTATTGGAAGGGTTGTGGGAGGAGGATGGGCTACATGGGTAAAAAGTAAATTAATATACTGAAGTATCATGAGCTCACATCAATAATCATGAAATAATATGCAGTGGTGTGGGTTTAGGCAGATCCACAAAGTGGTATCCCTTTGATACAGAGTGTCCCTTATGAGTGAAATGGCTGCAGGAAGGGTGGTGGCTTTTAGTAGTGGAGGCTGAAGCCAACTGGAGAGGGAAAACTCTATATAAAGGCACTCAGACTCATATTTTATGAAAACCTTGAAAGGGCCAAACAATACCAATCTATGGCTGAACCTCTCCGGTGGATACCCGTTTGAAGTGTGAACATTTCTGACCATTTGGCACAGATAAAGGAAACATGAGGTTGAAATTTCTGAGCCTTTCTGTGAATTGACATCCTTGCCAATGATGAGCTGACTTAACATTTTAGTGCATGATTTGAACAGAATACCATCATTTTCTCCTGCCATCCAGATATATTTCCCTTAGCATATTCTTATCTCACCTCTTGGCTGGTTATACACTTTTAGACTGTCCATAGTCTTTTGCTGTCTCTGTCTTCACCTTGTTTTTGTTTTTGTTTATGTTTTGTTTTGTTTTCTGCTTCTCTCTTTTCTTCTCTTCTTTCTTTTCTTTCCATTCCTTTCCTTTTCTTTACTTCCTTTCCCCTTTTGGCTTGCTTGCTTGTTTGATTTCTCTGTGTGTTTGCATGCTTTTGTTCCCCATATGCTAGTCTGTTTTCCTTTTCAGGGCTACCTCAAGAAACAAGCCAAAGGACACATGGTGGAGAGTCTCAAATATCACTGACCAGGGAAGTAAAATAATCAAAGGCACAACAAGAGAAACCGAGAGACACCATTAAAAGAACACTTTCTGAAACGACAGGCCCTGGACAGTCAATGAGCCTCCTTCAATAGAGCAATACTAACAGGTGCACAGAGCACAACGAGCTTGTAAATCTGACAAGGGACAGAAAGCTAGCCAAAATGACGAAATGAAAGAACGCTGCTCTAAAGAAACACCAGGAAGGAGTCACAGCCACAGAACTGTTCAAAACAGATTTAAACAACATAACTGAACAAGAATTTAGAATAATTGTCATAAAATTAATTGCTGGACTTGAAAAAAACATCAAAGAAGCTATTGATACACAGACTAGGGACCTTCAAAATAGCTGTGTTGAGTTAAAAAAAGCTATAAATGAGGTGCATAACAAAATGGAGGCACCCACTGCACGGATCGAAGAGGCAGAGAGGAGAATAAGTGAATTAGAAGACACAGTTATAGCAAAAGAGGAAGCCAAGAAAAAGAGAGAGAAATTGCTACAGGAGCACGAAAAGAGAATTCGAGAACTGAGTGATACAATCAAACGGAACACTATCCATACCATAGGAATCCCTGAATATGAAGAAAGAGAAAAAGGTCCTGAAGGGGTGCTAGATCAAATTATAGATGAAAACATCCCAAATATGGGGAAAGAAATAGACATTGAAATCCAAGAGGCGCAAAGAACCCCATTAAGACGTAACGTGAATCGACCTTCGGCACGACATATCATAGTGAAACTGGCAAAATATAAAGACAGAGAGAATTCTGAAAGCAGCTAGGGAAAAAAGGCCCTAACATACAAAGGGAAACCTATCAGAGTGGTTACAGACCTTTCTAATGAAACTTGGCAGGCCAGAAAGGAATGGCAGGAAATCTTCAATGTGATGAACAGGAGAAATATGCAGCCAAGAATCCTTTATCCAGCGAGCCTGTCATTCAAAATGGAAGGAGAGATAAAGTGTTCCCAAATAAACAAAAATTGAGAGAATTCATCACCACCAAACCAGCCCTACAAGAAATCCTAAG
>JAQQST010000771.1:0-14547 GCA_028646485.1 Cryptoprocta ferox
GTCTGTTTTTACAGCCACTCTGGAAAACAGTGTGGAGGTTCCTCAGAAAACTATCAATAGAACTCCCGTATGACCCAGCAATAGCACTGCTGGGAATTTACCCAAGGGATACAGAAGTGCTGATACATAGGGGCACATGTACCCCAATGTTCATAGCAGCACTTTCAACAATAGCCAAACCATGGAAAGAGCCTAAATGTCCATCAACTGATGAATGGATTAGGAAGATGTGGTTTATATACACAATGGAATACTACATGGCAGTGAGAAAGAATGAAATCTGGCCATTTGTAGCAACGTGGATGGACCTCAAGGGTGTCATGCTAAGTGAAATAAGTCAGGCAGAGAAGGACAGATACCACATGTTTTCACTCATAGGTCTAAACAGGAGAAACCTAACAGGGTACCATGAGAAGGGGAAGTGGGGGAAAAGAGTTAGGGAGAGGGAGGGAGGCAAATCAGGAGAGACTCTTGAATACTGAAAACAAAATGAGGGCTGAAGAGGGAGGGGGAAAGTGGAAGGGAGGTGATGGTCATGGAGGAGGACACTTGTGGGGAAGAGCACTGGGTGTTATATGGAAACCAACTTGACAATAAACTATAAAAAAATAAAAATAAAAGAGCAAATCTGATAATCTCATTCCTCAGGACACACTTGTCAAAGATATCTCCTCAAGCTTGGTGTAAAATGCCATCCTCCTGCAGATATGAGGTGATGTGGCCCTGTGCACCCCCCCGGCCCATCTCACACCACCTCCCTGACTACCACACTGGTCATGAGCCATGACCCTCCCACCTCAAGGATCTTTAAAGGATGCCCTCTCCTGTGTTTCTTCCTCCCTCCCTTAGATTGTGCTAGTGAGCTCCTGCTCTTTGCAGGCTAAGGGGAGGGCATCTTTTCTGCAGGGAGTCTTTTCTGGCTGGTCAGGCTCCCCCGTATTACATTCTCCCACACCCTGGAGACTTCTCTGTTCAGCACTTAATCACAGTCTTGTTAAATGATTAGCTGTGGATTTAGCTGTTTGGTGCTTTCTCTCCACTATGCTGTCAACTTTGAGAATGGGAAGCGGCCCCACCTGTATTGTTAATAACAGTGTCCCTGGCCGGTGTCTGGCTACTAGGCAGGCCTCCAACAACTATTTGTGGAAAATATACCAATAAATACAACAGGAAGACAAATGGGGGAGGAGGCTGCTTTGGTAGGAAAGAGGATGAAGCCTTTAGTTGAAGAAAGAATGCCAGGCCTGGGCTACTTCCCACAAGCCCTTCTCCTTGCCCTTTACAGTATTCTCTGAGGTACTTCCTGGTGGGAAGTACACTCTGAAGTGGTAGATAGATAATGGGATGCTCTGACTAACAAAATGCTTTGTTATTTGGCTTTGGGATGAGTATTCTCAAGAGAGTTTTCTTGGCCTGAGGAAACTTTCTGCTTAATGGTCAAAAGAATGGATAAATGATCAAAGTAGCTTTGTGGAGGCAGGAAGCAGATTTCATTCATTTATTTCAACATCTCATCTCTCTTGGGTAAGGAAAGGCTGTAAAAGACATCTGTAGACTGGTCTAAATTTTATTCTTTTGTGCAAGACTGAGTGTAGAGTAGATGTTTCTTTGGAGAGTAATCTTGGCCTAGGCCCATGCCATCGAGAAAACTCCCTCTGTACTCTGCAGAGTCATGCATACAGGGGCCCATGCCTGGGTCTGCAATCATGTGACACAGGGAAGATCAGGTGACTGTATCACTCCTTCAGTGGGCCTTGCTGTAGTGGAGCCAAGATCCCTTTCTCTGTTAAATAGGGCAGATCAAAGTAAAAAATTACGTTTTGATTGAGTAGCATTGCTGAAGAAAATCAATAGAAAGGGCTGAGATCCACTGACACTGTTCCTTTGTGAAGTGTTGTAGACTTTGCATTACAGGGACACTGGGTTTCAGGATTCCACCCCTGCATGGCCAGCTGAAAATATACAGCAGAGTGGGTTAAAGGAGAAGGAGTATGTCTGTGCAGTCCTAGATTAAGGAGAAAATATGTACTGGCCAAAAGTGATTTTTCAACCTCCAAATATTCTTTCCAAATTCTAAGATCCTGTGTTTGACATGTTTAAGAGAGAAATATAACAGCTGAAATTGTCTTTGTTCAGAATGTAGGAGACAGTTTCGTCTAGACTTTCAGGAAAGATAGAGAATGACATTTTCAGAACAAATCAAAAATATATTTTTAAATTCTTTTTTTCCCCTTCAGGAAAAGGATTTGACATGCTTTTCTGATTTGAATTTGGTTGATCTATAAATGGCTTCTATCGTTTGATACAAAACTAGAATAAAATGAGCCATTGAGAAAAGGTACTGAAAATGCCATTAGTTCTTTCTTACCTTAACATTAATATTAGCACCACCACTGACAACACAATAACTATTTATGGAGTGGCTTCTAAGTATGTTCTGTGCTGCTGACATGTATTTTTTTTTATTTAATTCTCAGAGCAATCCCACGAGGTATGCATTATAATTAATGACAATTTTTCAATGGAGACAGTGAGGCACAGAGAGTTGGGGAGACTCACCCAAAGCCACCCAGCCAGAGGTGGCTGGGCAAGGATCTGACATTCCTCAAACCTGCCCTCCTCACCATTGTGCTTCTCTTCCAACAGGGCCAGCATCGTACAGAAACGCATCATTTATTTTCAAGATGAGGGCTCTCTGACCAAGAAACTTTGTGAACAAGGTAAGAACTGCAAGTGGAGGAGAGCCAGATAAATGGAAGGTGGCTCATTCAGTGCAACCGTCCAGTGGCAGGAATTAGGCGATTGTGCTTTCTGAGTTTCTCCAGGTTTAGCTTCCTCACGTAGCACTGATTTTTAATCTGGCTGTGTGCTGTGGATAATTGGATCCGCCTTAAGCTCTAATTACTCAGCTTGATTCCCTGGGTAGTAGATAATGTACCTTATATTGGTGTTGTCTTCTTATTTTTGTGAAACAGTGATTATTCTAAAGAGGTTCCTTGGAATAATTCACAGGACTTAATTAAGAAATGCACAATTGTGTACCTTTAAGATGTCTGTAATGGTTCTCTGGAATAATCTCCAGAAGAACTTGTGTGGCACCTGGGCAATATTGGGGGGAGGGGGAGGTTTTCTCCAAGAAAGACTAGCAGGAGATGGGGTTGCCAAGAGAGCATTGACCTTATGACTCTACCACATTCAAAGATATGGTCCATTGATATGCAAGCTTATTGATACCCTCTCCTTGGGTTGAAGGCATTGTAACAAAGCTCATAGAGATCAAATAGACAGGGAGGTCAGAGGAGAGGCCTGGATTCCTATCCAGCCTCGGTTGGAATCCTGCCCCTGCCCTTCCTAGCCATCTGACTTTATATATAATAATATATATAAACATATTCATTATATATATTATGTATGATATATAATATATGTTAATTATATATCATATATAAGATATGTATAATATATTATATAAATATGTATAATATATATTATATGTTGTATATATTAGTACAGCATCTCCTTGGCACATAGTAAGTGCTATATATGTAAGTGTTAGCTATTGTTATCTGTATCCGATGCTTGTTTATTAATCTATTATAAAAATTTAAGACCTTAAACATCTGAATGTGTTTAGAAGTCATAGAGAACTAAATAAAAATAGAAAATGTTCAATGATTATACATCTGTCTAATTTCTATTCGTTGTTGCAGAATTTTTATTTGCATATAGAGCAATTAGCATTTTGAGAAGAAATAATCTTCTCAAATTCTAGCAAGTCATAAGCTACTAAGAAAAAGAAAGGTTGATAAAGGTCTTCTGGGAAAATAATAATAGTAATAGCTAATGTTTTTCAAGTGCTTGCTCTACGCCAGGCACTATTCTAAGCACTTCACATGCCTTGCTCATGTGATCTGCCCAATAACCCTGTATGATGAAGACTATTATATTATCTCTATTTTATAGATAAGAAGCCTGAGACACAAAAAGGTTTAAAAGCTCACTTAGCATCACACAGCTAGTGGTTGAAGGCAGTGTTTGGCCCTTAGAGCCAGTGCTCTTAACCACTGCCTTTCCATTGAAGGGACTATGTCGCAATTCATTGTTGCCTTCAGTAGATCAAAGCATACCAAAGCATAGCGCCCTGTGGATCAGCTAGAGCAGAAACTAGGTCCTATGTGGAAGATGGTTCAGAAAGCATGAAAAAAGCAAAGGGAGAGAATCGGATGCCCTGCAGTGGAGACATACTGTCATAGGGGCCAGAGAGCTGGAACCCGTGGGTCAGGTCCCTGGTCAGCTTCAAGGTAGACATTTCCACACGCAGCTTTGGGGACTTTCCTTTTCATATTTAATTGTCCATAGGGTCACTCAGACTTTTTCCAAGCAGAGAACATCTTGACTGTCAAGGCTCTTGTTTCCTAAAGGACCAATCCCGTTCCTGCCCTGTCTCTATGAGATGACATTGAGGTCCCGTGGGTGAGAGTTGAGGTGTTCTGGATGACACATTTACAATCCACCCCTTGGTCTACACCCACAGATGGCTAATCACAGCCACTGTGGTATGGTTTTGTTATTTGACATTCAGAGGACAGTCTTATTTCTCAGAATTGAAGGCTCTTTGGAAACATTTCACTGTCACTCCCACATACTGACAGCAATCATTAACTAAAGTGCACTTGCCAAAGTCTCAGCCCTAATATTGTGTGAAGCCATACAAATATGCTAAATTCTCCGGATACAGTGTCAATCCAATGGCATGCAAGTATCTATTGGTTATCACTTCTGAAGCAGAGTTCCTATCGAAATGACGACACACGCATATGTATAAAGAAACCATTCTCCAATAGCAATTTGTTGGACAAAAAAAATCAAGGTCCTGCAGGACCTGGACTGAAGGATCATTACATGCAGTTGTGGACAATCCCCCAGAGGCAGCAGACCTATGAGGAAATCCAACAATTAGCAAGGCAGATCACATTAAGAAAGTCTTTAATTTATAAGCAGAGAACAAAGGGATATCTCTTAACTGTGTATGCCTACTTAATTATCTCTAGCTCTTTCATTAAGGTCTTTACATTCTTTGCTTGCTTGGTGAGTCAAATCAAATCCATCAAGGAAAGGGAGAAGGAAGTTAGTGTCTATTATTTTTTCTCAGTTGAAGCTGTTCATCCACGGGGGGAAAATTAACAACAGTGAAGATAAAAGGCACTGGCAATCATTATTTTTTAAAAGAAACATAAAACATTAAGTTACTTACAATTAGGAACAGAGAAACATAAAATATTCAAAAAGGTGACCTATAATAACCACATGCATGCACATGTTCACTTTAATACCATGTCTCAAACGATGGAGAGAGACAGGGAGGGAACTCACAGAAGGGAAGAAAATGTGGGAGAGAAGGGATAAGGAGAAAAGGCAGACTGAGGGGAGATGGATGGATGGAGGCTGATGGGTGGAGAGTAGAAATGGGAGAGGGGCCAGCTCAGGAGATCAACACGGCAGGAAGTCACCGATATTGGGCGAGGCTAGCTGTGGTTAGCAGAAGAGGGGTGAGTTGACAGTTGTTCTCACTGCCCTTTGAAAACCCCGTTCAGGCACCTTCCTACACTGTTGGTGGGAATATAAACTGGTGCAGCCACTCTGGAAAACAGTGTGGAGGTTCCTCAAAAAATTAACAATAGAACTCCCCTATGACCCAGCAATAGCACTGCTAGGGATTTATCCAAGGGATACAGAAGTCCTGATACATAGGAGCACATATACCCCAATGTTCATAGCAGCACTTTCAACAATAGCCAAATCATGGAAAAAGTGTAAACGTCCATCAACTGATGAATGGATCAAGAAGATGTCTTTTATGTACACAATGGAATACTACATGGCAATGAGAAAGAATGAAATCTGGCTCTTCGTAGCAACATGGATGGAACTCGAGGGTGTCATGCTAAGTGAAATAAGTCAGGCAGAGAAGGACAGATACCATATGTTTTCACTCATAAGTGGAACAGGAGAAACTTAACAGAGGACCATTGGGGAGGGGAAGGGGGAAAAATAGGTGGGGAGAGGGAGGGAGGCAAACCATGAGAGACTCTCAAATACTGAGAACAAACTGAGGGCTGATGGGGGAGTAGGAGAGGGGAAAGGGGGTGATGGGCATGGAGGAGGGCACTTGTGGGGAAGAGCACTGGGTGTTATATGGAAACCAATTTGACAATAAACTATAAAAAAAAAGAAATGTTATGGGAAAAAATGTTCATTTTCAATAGGCTTTTCCTCATAGGAAATGTGTGTCTGTTTTTAGTTTCAAACTTAGAAATTTATTTTTTTAAAAACGTTTAATGTTTATTTTTGAGAGAGAGAGAGAGAGAGAGAGAGCATGAGCAGGGCAGGGGCAGAGAGAGAGGGAGACACGCAGTCCAAAGCAGGCTCCAGTCTCCAAGCTGTCAGCACAGTACCCGACAGGGGCTTGAACCCACCAGCCGCGAGATCATAACCTGAACCAAAGTCAAATGCCCAACGAACTGAGCCACTCAGGCACCCCAAAATTTATTTCTTCAAATGGAAGCTAATTTTCCTTTGGAACTCCAAGAGGTTTACTATGAGTGTATTCCCCTGAACTCTGGGATACATCTTTAAGTTTACTATACTGTCTATATCTGAAAGCCCTTTTGATAAGGTAAAGCTACCAATTGGCCTTATTTTAGTCTTTTGAGAGATTGCTCCCTCATTTAATAGTGCCTGGTAGCTACAATTATAACCCCAGCAGATATCTCTTAGCTTGGAATCCCTTTTTCAAAACTAATTTAGTTTCTTTACAACATAGTTGGTCATAATAATGGAAATGTAAAAAGGAAAATTCTTTAGGAGTTACTAATTTATGCTACCTTTCTTGAAATATATGCAATGGAGCTTGTCCCTTAACTATCAAAGTGGCTCACCTAGGAATCATACCCCGGTTTCATATGCATTAAACAATGAAGAGTCTGGTCCTAAGCACAGACAATGCACTGGCCTCTTCCAAGTGTATGCAAAAATAGCCAAACAATGATTTCTATTTTGGATGGTTTCAGACCTCTTCTTTGGTGCTGTTTAGAAATCCTGGAGCTATAAATGCAGGTCATTTTTTAAATGCACCATTCTTTACCTGAAAAAGCATAAAGAGAAAAAAGTACTCTCATTGATATTTATGCAGACATGTCCAGCAGAAGGTCTTTCCTGGAGTGATACAGTACATAGATTAAGAGCATGGGCGCTGGACTCCAAAAGACCTGAGCTCCAGTTCTGCCTGACACACCTACTAACCCTGTGACCTTGGGCTGGTTATCTAACAGTTTCCTGATCTGCAAAAGGGTGTTAACCAGAGTACTTACCTCCTAGGGTTGCTAGGGTGAAATGAGACAATGTATGGAAAAACATCAGCACATATAAGGACTCTCTACAATGTAGTTATTATCCTAATATTTCATGTTTTCATCTCCATCCTAGAACCCAGAATTCCCTTTTCTACCCATCACTGATTTTCTGTGTTCGAACCAAATGAACCCAGTGAATTCCATAAGGAAGACTTGTAAAATGCTCTTCCTGACACTCAAAAAGGTTTTTATACTGTCATTGCTCTTTATATAATATTTAAGAAAAAATGTCCAACTTGCAAAAAAAAATAACCTTTAGGTTAATACCACTAGAGAAACTGAAGAAAAAGCAATGGAAGCAAGTTGTATCTGTAGTCATTGTTTTCGTCTGGCAGGAAGCGGAACAGACTAAAAGCAACAATGCACGGTTAGGGATGTGGGCTTGACTATCAGAAATACTGAATTTATTCATGTAATCTCTCTTTTCCCACTTATCAGTTATTCACAGATAAAAATGAAGGCAGAGAGGGAATCTTGTTAAGTTTTTCCTGGCTGCTTCTATGCTCGGAAGTAAACCTGAACTTACAAACATTTTCCTAAACCCCACCCCTCCGAAGTCTCTGTAAGCTTGATAAGGAGGGATGTGACTATATATGCATTTTTTAAAATTTTCAGCAATCCTTTATGTCTGTCTACTTGTTGTCACTGCTCTTCTGCAAAGCTGCTCCTTCTGGTCCTGGCAATTTGGCCCCAGAGAACATTTCTTAGAGAAAACACACACGTGCATATTCCTCTTAAAATTTAGTAGAAAAATTGTATTGTGGGAAGAAAGGATAACTGAGTAAGTTTCATCCCTGGTTTCCCAAATATTCTGCCTTATTGGCCCCACAGGTCTCCTCACATTGTGAGACCAAAAGTTCTGAGTCTTTTTTATTTGCAAAATATATAATTTCTATACTTAGAGGTACATAAAAATCCTTTATAAGTCCAAGTACTGGCCTGGCTCTGAGTGTTATTAATCAATGAAAACTGCCCCTCATATATTTTTCCTCAAGCGGGAAGGACAGGACAAGACCAAGATGGCACTGCCTAATAAGTGACCCGTATTTGCTTCCTAACTTAGTGACTCTCCTGACTGTTTCAGATTCCATGTTTGATGGGGTGACAGACAAACCAATTCTAGACTGCTGCGCCTGTGGAACCGCCAAGTACAGACTCACGTTTTATGGAAACTGGTCCGAGAAGACGCACCCAAAGGATTACCCTCGTGAGTAGAGTAGCTACTTTATGGATTGGGGGAAGGTCCGTAGTGAAGTTCTGTCTGGCTGTGGGATACACAAGCCGAAGTATGTCAGGTCTGCTCACTTTTACCAATTGACTCATGAAATGCACATTCCCACGAAGTAGATTCATCGAGGCTAGCAGATATAACACTGTTATGCTTTTCGCTTCTTTGCATAGCGTTGTTCTGATCTGTGATTTAAAAAACTATTCCTAAGGTCATGCTGCTTATCTTCAGGTCAAGCATTTGGTAACCTCAGTCCCCCCAAAAGTGACCCTCTCCATGAATTATACAATAGATCTATATGTGCTAGGATTAGCTGGCAAAAGGGACCTGCTCTTGACTCCACAGATCAAGGTCAACAAATGTTCGGCATCCTCAAACATAATGTTGGTGATTTATCTGCACACTCTTTCCCTACTGATTCTAGATACCACCTTAGAATCCTTCATGACACCATGCTCCAGAGAGCCAAAACCAATCCTTAAGAGTTGTCAGGAGGGCCCACACTTGCTATTTTGGAGTAGATCCTTAAGCAGGACTCTACCAACACCCTTTTCTCATGCCATTGTCTCAACAAATGCCTAGTATGTGCCAGGCACTGTCCTAAGCTCTAGTGATATTACAGTGACCTAAAAGAGACATGACCCACATTCTCCTGCAGCTCAGAGATTAGTGGGGAAACAGACACTAATCAAATAATCACACACAAAACTGTGAAAATTCTAACAGTGAATAGTGGACTTACTGTGTGCCAAGCATTTTTACATATGTTATGTCATTTAATCCTCAGAATAACCTGTTTTTGTGGATGAGCTCACTGGATATCAGAGAGATGTCATGACTTTCCCACAGTCAGATGTAAGTTAGTAGTGCACCCAAGATTCAAAAAGGGGTTTGTCAGCCTCCTTGTCCTGCCTCTCAGTTGGACTCTGCCTTTAAGACCCAGTGACGCTCATTCTCTCCAACTGTGGGTGGCAGGATGTTGGTGTGTGGCACTGAACATGATTTTTCTGTTCAGTGTCTGTTTTATTGTTCATTTCAGTCTGGAGTTGCCACAGCTGGGAAAGATGAGTGAGACGGGGAGAAAGAGATTAAAAGGAGGGACTTGAGTCAGCCCCAAAAGAAGGGGGAGCAAAGGGTACGTGGTTGGGACTCAAGTAGACCTGCTCCAGACCAGAGCCTCCGTGGTCCCCAAGCAGCCCACCCAGTGGGTACTTGGCAGATCAAGAGCCCTATTGTTTAATTTTACCCACATGTCATCAGGACTCGGGATCTTAGAAGCTCCTTACTGGTTTCTTCTTCTCACGCTGGGATTCAGCTTGATCGGCTTCAGCTGGTGTGGGAGACCTGCGTGAACAAAGTTGGAATCTGCCTGGCGGGGAAGAAACCACTTGGAACAAATATGATGGAAAAAAATTTCCTCCAGTGCCTCCCATCCCCTAGCCCAGAGGAAATAAAATGTTAAGGGCCCATTACTTATCTTTCGTAACCCCAAGGAGCTTCTTGCTCTTTTCTATTCTGACACTGTTATTTCCCAGAATTAAAAACACAAACAAACAAAAGGTACAGACCATTGTTTCTGGGTCTTTGGGCCAAATCAAGTACAAATCTATATCAAATTTCAGTGGAGTTGTTGGGAGTTTCTTAGTAAATAGAGCAAACATGTGTTCTAGATCCCTCAGGATTGTTTCAGTGTCAGATGTCAGGGTGTCTTAATTTTTGGTTGGAAGAATTTGGTCACTATATACAGAGGAGCATAATCACATCAGACTGTAATTATTTCTTTGGGAGTCTTCTCCATCACAAAGAGAATCCTCCAGGACAAAAGCCATGACATGCTTATCTTTCATTTAGTGCCTTGGGAGTGGCTTCCCGAGTACTGCGTGCTGATTGTTGAACTCAGTAGCATTCACTATGACCTGGGAGGCAGATTTCTAGCCCACATCTAGTCACGAAGGCCAACACTGATGAGAAATAGTAGGCCAGACCTGCCTTGGAAGGACAGGAATGGACTTATATACTCAGATGATTAGAGCCAGTCGGAAGGGCACAGAGAGGGTCTAATAAGGACTTTGAAAATTCGATCCTGGCAAAAGTGATTTCTACTAATCTTAGGTAATAGATGACTTTCTTTTGGCTGCTCCAGGAATGATTTTGTCTTGATTAATCCACCCTTGCCATTAAGCCCAATTAAGCCACGATGCTTCCCAACAATAGTGGAAACTAATAGATATCAAGTCTCCCTTCCCTTTATTAATTACTCATTCAAAATACCACTTTCTCCACAAAGATCTCAGAGCAGCAATTCCCAAGCTTTTTGATTTCATGATGCTTTTTACATGCTTAAAAATTATTGAGAACTTCAGTATCCTTTTGCTGATATGGGTTGTGTCTATCACTATTCACCAAATCAAAAATTAAAACAAGTTTAAAAATATGACATATTAATTTAAAACATAACATCAGGGTGCCTGGGTGGCTCAGTTGGTTAAGCTTCTGACTTTGGCTCAGGTCATGATCTCATGGTTCATGAGTTGGAGCCCCGCGTGGGGCTATGTGCCGACAGCGCAAAACCTGGAGCCTGCTTTGGATTCTGTGTCTCCCTCTCTCTCTGCCTCTCCCCTGCTCATGCTCTATCTCTCTCTTTCTCAAAAAATAAATAAATGTTAAAAAATAAATAAAACATAACGTATAATGAATTACCAGTACTAAACTCATTACATGTTCATAACATATTTTATGAAAATAACTATATTATCTAAAACAAAAAAATTTAGTGAAAGAGCATCATTTCACATTTTTGCAAATCTCTTTAATATCTTGCTTAATTCGAAGATACCTAGAGTGTCATATTTGCCTCTGCATTCTTCCTGTTGTGGTATGTTTTCTTGGTTGAAGCATATGAAGAAAATTCTATCTCACACAGATATGTAATTGGAAAAGGGAAGAATATTTTAATAACTTTTTCATTAATTACAGATAATCTTCTTTGATACTACACCAAAATTCTATAAATGGTAGTTTCTTTTTTATAATCTTTATTTATTTTTGAAAGAGAGAGAACATAAGCAGGGAGGGGCAGAGAGAAAGGGGGACAGAGGATCCTGAAGCGGGTTTTGTGCTGAAAGCATAGAGCCCGACATGAGGCTCAAACTCATGAACCGCGAGATCATGTCCTGAGCTGAAGTCTGACACTTACCTGACTGAGCTCCCCAGGCCTCCAAGCACATGGTAGTTTCTTAAAGGATAATTACAATGTAGAATATGAAACACTATTAAGGAACTTGTACTCTGTTACATTAAAATACATTGCTTTACTTTGCACTTTGGATGGATCTTTTACAAATGAATGATTTTGTAACATCATACATTGGTCGCTTTAAAAACCTTGGCTTACTGAGTTATGCCGATGGTCCAGATGTTGAGACATTTCATTATACAATCTCAAAAATCATGTTCATTAATATCGCTTTAAGAAAAGTGCTGAAGTATTGGAAAGCTATCAAATTCATAGTAACAGACACAAGTTTTCTGAAATTCTAAGTTTTGCTTGAAAGTTCAAATTTTATCATTGGCAACAGATTCTGTTGGTTGTTTTCCTTGAAATGACAGGCTCACTTCATTTTTGAGAACATGTCTGCCACATTCTCCAGTCTGAATAACCATAATCTGTCTGTCACTTGTTCTTTCTTTTTTTTTTTTATGTTTTAAAAAAATTTTTAATGTTTATTTATTCTTGAGAGAGAAAGAGAGAACATGAGCAGGGGAAGGTTAGAGAGAGAGGGTGACACAGATTCCAAAGTAGGCTCCAGGCTCCGAGCTGTCAGCACAGAGCCCAATGCGGGGCTCGAAATCATAAACTGTGAGATCATGACCTGAGCCAAAGTCGGACGCTTAACCGACTGAGCCTCCCAGGCGCCCCTGTCACTTGTTCTTTCAGTTAAAATGATGTTTAAGAAAATAAAAGTGTCGGGGTGCCTGGGTGGCTCAGTCGGTTAAGCATCCGACTTCGGCTCAGGTCATGATCTCATGGTTCGTGGGTTCGAGCCCCACATTGGGTTCTGTACTGACAGCTCAGAGCCTGGAGCCTGCTTCAGATTCTGTGTCTCCCTCTCTCTCTGTCCCTCCCTTGTTCACACTCTGTCTCTCTCTGTCTCAAAAATAAACATTAAAAAAACTTAAAAAAAAAGAAAAGAAAAGAAAAGAAAAGAAAAGTGTCCAGTTCATCTTGCACCTCCAGCAATGCAGAAGAGCATTTATTTACACAAGACAGTCACAGCACCTGGGTATCTATGGAAGTGCTCTATGCACTGTTTCCCAGTTAATCACATGGAATAGGAAAACAATGTGTACTCAGAAGGTACAGAGATTTCATGAAATTAATAATTCATACTGTTTCATCTAAAACATTCTTCAGTGAAACTGACTCTTTAAATGGTTTAACTGCAGTTCCTGACATTGAGGAGTATACTGCTGACAGTTCAGGACCACTGGCTTGGTGGGCACTAAGTGACAGCAGTTTCGCTCAGCACTGCTTTTGCACCATCAGGGTGAATGTCAACATGTTGCAAAAGACAAATGTCTTAGTATTACTGTGAAAATCGTTTGCACCTCACAGATCCCTGGCAAGGGCTCAGGGTGCCCAGAGGCCTGGAGACCACACTTGGAGAACCTCTGCAATAGGATAACATAGCAACCTAGAGTGTCTGACCTTCAGTTTGGGGTAACTTGCCCTTGAGAATTCGCATCAGGCTCTACAAGAGGATTGGGCAACACCCTTGTGTTTTCTACATTTTCTCAACCACTGTATAAGATGGTTTGCTCCAAATGCTATTTCTGGGGTTCCACTTCTTAGAGAACCAAGTACTCTGCATCCACAACACCCCCCCTCTCTCTGAGAGGGTAGGTGAGGTAAAATAAGGAAGGGCAAGGGGATGGACAGCCCCAATGACTTCTGACATTCCCTCTCTATTGTAATGCCATAAATCTCTGCTGGCCATCTGGAAATAGCAAAATCCTTTTAAAACACCCCCAACTGGGTGGTTTCTAGAAATCCATTTTAAGGCTGAATCATGCTAGTTTTACCTCCTAATTTTATAAGTGGGGGGGGGGACCCTGAAGCACAAAGTTAAGGGCTCAGATCACATAGCCAGAGAGTTTCAGAAATGAAATCAAAGCTCAGGTCTGATTCCCTTTTGCCTCTTCTGGAGGCTGTCACAAGGCTCTTCTCTCTTCTGCAGTCTGCAGTGAAATTAAATGTCTTATACACAAAGCATCTTTTAAGCATCTGCTGTACCAACGTGGACTCAACATTCCATGCTCATGGATTGGAAGAAAAAATATTGTTAAAATGTCAACCCAAAGCAATCTATACATTTAATGCAATCCCAGTAAAAATTGCACCATCATTCTTCTAAAACTAGAACAAACAATCCTAAAATTTGTATGGAATCATAAAAGACCCCGAAAGGCCAAAGTAATATTGAAGAAGAAAACCAAAATGGGAGGCATCACATTCCCAGACATTAGCCTCTACTACAAAGCTGTAATCATCAACACAGTATGGTACTGACACAAAAACAGACACACAGACCAATGGAATAGAATAGAGAACCCAGAATTGGACCCACAAATGTATAGCCAACTAATCTTTGACAAAGCAAGAAAGAATATCCAATGGAAAAAAGACAGTCTCTTTAGCCAATGATGCCGGGAGAACTGGACAGCAACATGAAGAAGAATGAAACTAGACCACTTTCTTACACCATACACAAAAATAAACTCAAAATGGATGAAGGACCGGAATGTGAGACAGGAAACCATCAAAACCCTAGAGGAGAAAGTAGGAAACAACCTCTTTGACCTCAGCCACAGCAATTTCTTACTCAACCCTTCTCCAAAGGCAAGGTA
>JAQQST010000772.1:0-14543 GCA_028646485.1 Cryptoprocta ferox
GCTTTTTGAAGCTCTGAATGACAGTCTCAGCATGCATAAAAAGCATTATTCATGGCTTCAATGTAAAAGTGTCTCCAAACACTTACAGTTCAAATACAGCAGCCCAGTCTGGAAGAAACAGTAAATGGGTAAGACCAGCTCCATGCATTCCAATAAATATGTCCGTGTTATGACTGATCCTCAGCTGATCTAAAAACCCAAGTTCCCTGTGAACATATAGAACAACAAAACACAGACGGGGAGAAGAGAGAAACTGTTGTTAGCTCATGACTCATGGTAACAGTATTTAAACAAGCGCCTTTCCCAATATAAATCATATTCCACTATGGCTTTTTGCCAAGTTCAAGCCCACTCCAATATTTAATAACTTAATTATTTAATAATTTAATATTGTTTTCTAAGTAAGCTCACCTTTAAAAAAACTTAAATTGTATTTATTTTATTTTTTTAAATATTTTATTTTTAAGTAATCTCTACACAATGTGGGGCTCACACTCACAACCCTGAGATCAATAGCCATAAGCTCTACCCACTCAGCCAGCCAGGAGATCCTAAGTGCATATTTTAGAAGGAAACTTTTAGAGCTGTCTTAAATGAAAAACCAGTAATGCATGACAAAAAACCCTGTAAAGGCAGATATAATCAAATGAAAAAGTTTCAAATCTAGGTAGATACTATTGAGCTCAGAGTTCAAAGCTCTGAGCCTAAGGCCTGCTTTTTCTTTATGAAGAAAGGAAATTAGCAGGCACTACAGAGATGTTAGGATATCCTAGCATCAGACTGAAAACTAGTTCCTCAAAATAACAAAAGGATTTTTTTTTAGTAAAGTAAGTTCCTCTTGTGAGACTGGAGTTTATTCAATGCCATCTGGGCATACCTAAAATGATCTCAGATACCACGAGGGCACTGTCCTGCCTTTGCAACAGACTAATCCACAAATTTTATGCACATCAAGATCGTAAAAGTGTCCTCAAGACCTTAGAAGATATGCAAACTCTGAACTGAAAGTCAGTGCCAGTGAAGTACACTGAAATGAGGCTGGAGTAAGTATAACACTCTCAACATAAGTAATGGAATTAGACCTCCTGTTCCCTCTTACCCAAAGTAAAAAAAAAAAAAAAAAAAAAAAAAAAAAAATTACCAAGATTCATTTTGGATTTAAGAACAGAGTGTAAAATGCGAGCTTCTCCTCTTTAAAGAGCTGCCTCTCGAAGTAAACAAAAACCCCACGTTCCACACAGAGAAAGAAGACAAGGGCAGCATGCGTGTGCCTCACACAAGGTACATGCCTCCGTTTCTCAAGGAATGCCAAGTGATGCCACAGGAAGGGTGGCTATTTGCCCAGGTAGAAATAACCCTGGAGTCACCAGTTACAGAAAATATCTGAGGGTAAGGGAGCAAAGCTCCATCTACTACGTTAGTAACACTTCCCCCACATTGGCAATGTCTGGATTTATTGTTGTTCCTCCTTCATCTGGGAACTCTATGTATCCTTAAAAGCCAGTCAACAACAAAGCCTCCTCAGTTCTTTCAGCCTGATGTCGGGCCCTCTTTTTCCTTTCTGTGGCAATGATGGTAGTCACCATTGCATAGTGTAATTTGTAAAACAGTAATAATTTTGCAAACTTCGCAAGACCATAGGGAGAGAGAGATGAGATAAACCAAGTGACGTATAATAGTAAGTCTCAACAAATTGTAGCTGTTCTTGAGATTGCTATTTATTCGTATTCACGGTCTATGGTCCTGAAGACAAGAGCCACGCCAGCCTCCATGTCTGGATTCCTACTTCAAAGCCTGTGAGCAGCTCATGGCAGACACACGATAAAGATTTATTGTATCAATGAATGCATGCATGATGAATTAGTTACGGAACTCCCATGCTCACTGATAAGTTCTTTTTTTTTTTTTTTAAGTAGGCTCCACACCCAACATGGAGCTTGAGCTCAACAACCCTGAAGTCAAGAGTCACATGCTCTACCGACTGAGCCGGCCAGATGCCGGCAATAAATGTTAGGCTTCTGTTGGAATTTTAAAAGAAGTATAAATACTTTTTAATATTTTTAGAAACCTTGTATTATTCTTTGACACTCAAATTATTCCCATATAACTAATTTTAGGTCAAGAGTTGAAATGTGGCAACTAGCAGAACAAATTAGGCCAGTAACATTTTTTTAAATTCAGTATTAGGTGCCAACATTTAAAAATTCAGAAATTTCAGAGGTGCCTGGGTGGCTCAATAGGTTAAGCATCCAACTTTGGCTCAGGTCATGATTTCACAGTTTGTGGGTTCAAGCATCGAGTCAGGCTCTGTGCTGACAGCTCAGAGCCTGGAGCCTGCTTAGGATTCTGTGTCTCCCTCTCTCTCTCTGCCCCTTCCCTGTGCGCGCTCTGTCTCTCTCCCTCTCTCAAAAATAAGCATTTAAAATAATAATAATAATAATAAATAAAAATTCAAAAATTTCAAATGAAAATCTGGATTCCTCACTCCTCTTGAAAAATGAGATGGGGTTGAAACATTTGGCCCCACAGAGCTGAAGAGCAACAGCCTCTGTGCCGTGGTGCAACCCCCGCCCCCTCCACCAGAGGCCCTCACCTGCCCTCGGGCCATTCCCTGCCCACTACACTCACTGACACTTCTGCCTGTCCCTCCCTGGTCTATCAGCACCAATAGCTACCATTCAAAATATCCTTCTGATCCCCCATTAACTCATTCAAGCAAAAGATGACAGCATCTGCCCAAGGGTGAGGTGTCACTTACTTATACTTGTAATCGACAATCCGAACTTCAAGTGTAGATACTGTTTTCAGTGCATTTACCAGCTAGGGAAAAAAGAGAAACATTTAGAATTTCTTTTCTTTCTTTCTCTTCTATTTTCCTTTGAGTCCTAAAATTTCTTATTTTCATACAAAATATTTTTCAGGTATTACATATCATTCAGATCTGGGGTTTTGACCCTTACCTGAGTTCAAATGCAGATTTCACCCCTTGGTCACATTACTTTGGGCCCTAAAATCCCGCTGCACTGGGCTGTCATTAGGGATGAAAGCAGCAAATTCATGACAGCAAAGTAGCACAGAGGCCACTAGGTCTTAGCTGCTACGGTTACTGCTTGCTAGTTACTCCTTCAATTTCTCAATGTCTATTTGCTGGGCACCTACCTTGCTCCAAGCTTTATGTGAAGCATTTTCTCCCTACCCATTATCTCACTTCAGACAAACCACTTGTGTTTTGGACCTTACCTTCTGAAAACACTAAATTCTTGGCAGAAACATGTTTTCGATATTTCTACACAGAAAGAAACAATTATTCTCTTAGCCAACAGAAAGTAACAGAGTACAATTCATCTATTATCAGAAACACAGCCATGGTTCTCTGCGTCCCTCACAATTAAGCCATCTTAACCCGACACTGTGGGTTGCTGCAATTCAGGAAGTTTTGCTCTTATATCCTGTTGCCTGCGGTGTGCACGGTACAACAGTGATGGTAACCAGAGGATCCCTTCAACTGTGCTGGCATTGTTCGGTGCTTTGATGAATGTCACTTAATCCTCATACAAGTCTCATATCAAGTAAATATTATTATTATGCCTACTTTTATTGAATATCTTATTTTTTAATGTTTATTTATTTGAGAGAGAGTGTGTGTGCACGTGAGCACGAGTGAGAGAGAGGGAGAGACGGAGGGAGAGAGAGAATGCCAAGCAGGTTCCTCATGGCGCGGACCCTGATGCAGGGCTCCATCTCATGAACTGTGAGATTATGATGTGAGCTAAAATCAAGAGCTGGATGCTTAACCAACTGAGTCACCCAGGCACCCCAAAGATTTTATTTTTGATTAATCTCTACATACAGCGTGGGCCTCAAATTTACAATCCTGAGATTAAAGAGTTGCATGCTCTACCGACCAAGCCAGTCAGGTGCCCCCGTATGCCTATTTGTAAATGATACAACAGAGGCTTAGAGATGTTAATGACCTTTCCCAGAATCTCCTGGCTAGCAAATGGCACAGCCAAAACTAAATCTAGGGCATCTGACCCCAGAACCTATGTCTTTAGCCAGCACCCTGTACTCTCCCATTTATTAAAAGCAACAGACAGGGATTTACATCCAATCCCCTCACCTGTTATTGCGCGCGCGTGCACACACACACACACACACACACACACACACAGAATGGAAGTTTCCATCTCTAGACATCCCCTGAACTCCCATAAATATGCTGTTTATGTCAAGGAGCTGAAGGAGTGAGGATAGATTAAAATCCGTTTTTCAGGAGGGAATTAATCCCGGGACATGAGCCCAGGTCCTGTAATAAGATGGGTCCACATAAAACGAATCACTTGTTTCAGAGGGCCTCTGGCAAACAGGCTCTTGTTCACAATCTCTAGTCACACCGTGGAGAGGGCCAGAGCTCTCTGACATGATCATTCCAACCTTGAGGGTGGGCAGGAAGGCGGGAACCGCCATCCAATGAGAGCATGGGGAGTTTAGGATCTATTCACGAATCAAGGTAGAGTCGAATGTGCTTTCTTCTCTGCTTGGTAGCTGCCTTTTCAAGTGATGCCAATCATTGAGACAAAAGCAGCCAGTGGGTGCTCTTTGGCTTAGAGTTCAGATCTGAACTGTCAGGTCTCACCTCTGGGCAACATGGTGCGGGAAATCTGTGTGACTGGCTGTGAACACGTCAATGGCTGAACCACAGTACCCACTAGCACCGCCCCTTTCCACTGGCACTGCCCCTTTCCACTGGGCTTCTTCCCAGGGGCTGGATGGATGGTGTTCCTTAGCCAGCCTTCCTGACAGACTGGGAACCAAGGTGTGTCAGCCTCCGCTCACATCTATTTGTGTTTGAGTAGTGGCGCTCTCTGGTTAAGAAGCAGGCTCAGACTCTGACGACCTTGGCTCACCCCCCCTCTCTATCATTCTGCTCACTAGCTGCGTGATCTTCAGCATGTTTTTTCATATCTAAGCCTCAATGTTCTTTTCTAAAACAGAGGATAATAATAAAAGATGTACCTCACAGGTTTGCTGGAAGCGTTGGGAAACATACAGCAATATTCTTGGCACATAATTAGCACTCGATAGATATGCAACATATACTACTGGTCTGCCTATCTGCGAGGCTTCCATCCATTTGCCCAATACGGCATCACTTGATACATTTTTATTTCCGGGTCTTTAAAACACATACACACTCTCTTTTCTTCCACCCATAACTTACAATCAATGTCTCATTATACCATATGTTCATGTCCTCCGTATCCATATGGATCTCAAGACACTAAATGAATAATTTGATCAGCCAGTTAGGCATCCAAACTAATTTGTGTAAAACATTTTACCCGTCCATCTTACCCACCCCCAGCCCCCTCCTACTGAGTTTTCCCATCTCAATTCCACTGACCTGCTCAAGCTAAAAGCCAGGGAGTTCAACCTTGATCCTCAGTGCCTGGCCTGACCGAACGGGTACCTACATATTCTGCCAGGAAGTATCCCAGACCCGATCTCTGAGACAGATCTTAAATCCATTTACTTTGTCATCTCTGCTGTCATCACCTTCATCCAAACTTGTCCCGGAGCCACAGTGTCAGCTCTGAATGATGCCCCCTGTTCCTACTCTTAACAGCCAGAGTGGTTTACAAATAAATGAATAAGCCAGTTCATGTCTCTGCCTGTGTATTTGTTTTCTATTAGCTGCTACAACAAATTACTACAGACTCCATAGCTCACAGCAACACAACTGACCCACTCACTGTTGTGCAGGACAGCAGTCCAACAGTGAGACCGACGGCTGCCCACAGGGCTGTGCTCCTTCTGGGGGCTCTAGGGGAGAATTTGTTTCCAGCTTCTAGAAGCCATCACATTCCTTGGCTCAGGGCCTCTTCCTCCATCTTCAAGGCCAGGGATGTGGCATCTCTCTGGCCCTGCTTCTGTCCTCATGACTCCCTTCTGGATCCAGACTCCCTCTTCTACTTTCGAGGAAGTGCTGAACTGAAATCTGCTCAGTGAGAAGAACCCAGCTAAGCAGAGAGCCTTCAGGCAGAGCCAACAGTTCTCTGGTGGAGAATGCTTAAAGCCCATTTGTGATTCATCAGGCCCTGCTGGATAAGCCAGGCTAATCTCTCCATTTTCAGGCCAGCCGATGAGCAACCTTAATTTCACCTACAAGCTCAGCATCCCTCTGCCACGTAACCTAATCTCGTCACGGGTTCTAGGTATTCGGATGGGGACATCTTTTGGAGGAGGCCCATTATTCTGACTACAACACCCTGCCAAAAACCTCACAGTGGCTTCTCCCACACTGGAATAGAACCTGCCCATCTTGTCAGCTAGACCTATGGGGCCGAGAGCATATGGGACCTCCCTACCTGCTGCCCGACTTCTCTGACCTCTTCTGGGGTCACCCCTACCTTCCCTGCTGTACTACAGCCGTGCTGGTGATCTCTCCATTCCTGGAGCCCCTAAAGCCCTGGACATCACTAGCCATCTGCTCCTGTCTGGGAGGCTCTCTCCGTGGCTGGCTTCTTATTGATGAGGTCTCTGCCCAAGAGCACCTCTTCGGATGTCGTGCCTGATTGCTTCCCCTTCCTCTGGCGTCTCTGGCCCCTCTACCACACCACCTTGTTTTACTTCCTTTGTGGCACTTACCACTACCTGAAATCGCCTTACTTATGGACCTGTTTACTTATGTCTTGTCTGTCTCACATGGACAGTGTAAGCTCCATGAGGGCAGGGACCTCACTTGTCTTGTCCTCTACTATAGCTCTGGGGCCTAGAGCACAACCCAACACATAGCAGGTGCCCAACACGTTTTTGTGGAATCAATCATACTATTGTGAGAACATCTTCCAGCCAGGCTGTTATAGGCAAGGGCCCTGCATGGTGATCTTTTCTCAGTTAAATACAATTTAAGAGCAAATGCTGTCAAAATGAAGTGCAAAACCTAAGACGTGAGTAATTTCCAGGACACACAGACATGAAAAGAACGGAGACTCTTTGAACTGGATGTCACAGTATTGCCACACTCCATCAATCATCTCTCAAGAGATACTCTTGCATTTTTGCCACTAGTTTGTCCAGAGGTAGAACGTCCGGCAATCTAGGGCACTAAAGGCAGGACTCAGATAATTTCTGCCTCTGTTTCCACTCTGAGTTGTGGCAAGCGAACGTTCACAGTAAGGCGAAGCTGGTTTGGGCAATGGGTGGTTTGCTGACTCCCAGTAGGAGTCCAATAAATGATCTGGGCATAGCCATCAAACTTTCCTAAAAGCTAATAATTTCAAATCAAAGCATTTAATGCAATGCGAAAAAAAATTAAGCACATTAGTTACAGGAAATTAAATTCAATATGATGGTATTAAAAATGCATACCAAAAACTAACCTCGTTTTGGTTTAGTATTTTCCGGTACTCTGTGCTCCGTGCAAGAATGGTGACTCGGATTTTTCCATCCTGTAATCAAGAGGAAGAGGCAAAATAACGCTGTATATGCCTGCACAGATGAATGAATACTAGAACCCAAAATGTGATTTTCACAAAGAGATGAAACTCAATCAAGATACATCTAGGGAACTAGTACTTGTTTAGCCTGATTCCTCCAGACTTCCCTCAGGAAATAAAACTGCACCCATTTTAGCCGCAGAAGACAAAACTTGTTCACTACACTGCTGTTTGATTGGCTGGGTGGAGTTTTTGGCAGGGGATTGTGGGTTAGGTGGGGATTAGGGAAAGAGCAAGGAGATATGGGGGAAGACAGGAGAAAGGGAATGGAGAAAGAAGCACATTCTTCCGCTGTCCCTTAGCTGATCTGTCATAGGCTGGTGACGTCTGATTTTGAATCACTCCAGGCAAGAAATTGTTAACCCAGAAAACGCTCTCTTCCGCTGATTTCTTTTTCTGCAAAGGTGGCATTGATCTTTATTTCGGGTGAAGTCAGGTCCAAGTCAGAACCTATAATGTACTCCTTACCTTGGGGCCCTCCTGGGTGATGTTCAGTCTGTGCAGCACATGCTGGGAAAACGCCCTGAATAACCCCGTGTTTTGACAGCCAGATATCTAACACGAAAACAACAATTCATGTTACAATGAGTAATTTCACATTCCTATTTAAGATGTTCTCAAGTTACAAATAAATGTCTATCTTAAAATCTATCCAGAATAAGTGTATAAATATGAATATTAACACCCGGTGACATGCTTACCAAAGGGGTATTATAGAACAGCCCATATCGCATCCGGGGGAGTAGGGAAAAAATAGCTTCTTTAAAACACACCTAGGAATAAAGGTATTGTACAAGGTAAGAGAGCACAATGTGCACACCACACCAAAATAGTATTTATAATTACAGAAAATAAATTTTAATTAATCTCTTTTTGCATTAAAATATTTTGAACAGCAAACTCTTTCTTAAGTGAAAATCGTAATTTTGGAAAAGCTAAAGGGAAAAGTTTTTTAATGCTACATAGTTAAAAACAATTATTCTAGTTATAAAAAAAGGAAACTACGAAGTCAAAAATCAATGGTAATAGCTAATAGAAACTCATATTAAATATTTATTTGATGAGTGACTCATCTGTAATGACTGTTTTTTAGAGACATTTCAGGAAAGTTTCCAGTACCCTTTTGGAATCATAAGTTTTCAAATGGATAACGTCATAATCAGTAAATGCTCTCCACGTGTCAGAGAATAGGTCACCATAACCATAGGAGCTCTGAAAGTGGAAACAAAATAGGTTAGGGCCATGAAAGGATGCAATATGGCTTTTTAAAAATGCAACAAAATACTCGAATAAGCTTCTCAGTGTTAAGAACTAATGATGCTAAACCAGCTCATAAAATCCATATAAGAAAAATGAATTTTCAACGTAGGCCTCAGCAAATACCTAACTTGATGCAAATGTCATCAGAAATAATCACCACAAAGGGGCGCCTGCCTTTGGCCCCGGTCAGTTAAGCATCTGCCTTTGGCCCAGGTCACGATCTCACAGTTTGTGAATCCGAGCCCCGCATCTGGCTGTGTGCTGATGGCTCGGAGCCTGCAGCCTGCCTTGGATTGTCTGTGTCTCTCTCTCTGCCCCTCCCCCGCTCGTGCTATGTCTCTCTCACTCCCAAAAATAAAATAAACATTAAAAAATTAAAAAAAAAAGAAGTAGTCACCACAATGATAATCTTAGTTTGCTAAAAACATTTTGTTTTTCTTTTTATTATTTAAAAAAATTTTTTTAAATGTTTATTTATTTTTGAGAGAGACAGAGACAGAGCATGAACAGGGGAGGGGCAGACAGAGACACAGAATCCAAAGCAGGCTCCAGGCTATGCGGAGCTCAAACTCACAGACCACGAGATCATGACCTGAGGCGAAGTCAGCCATTCAACCAAGAGAGCCACCCACGTGCCCCAACATTTTGTTTTTCTACTCTGTCTTATCTTCACATCTCTGAATGGTAGTTGGTGTGGGGTTTTTTTCTCAGTGAATCTTCTATCCAAATCATAGACCTACAACACCATTTGTATACGCTAGGATAACTCACTAAGCAAAGACAATTAGGGTAAATGGAATACACTTTTGAAAAGAAATTTCAAAGCAAGAAAATGCCTTGGAAGTCTAACATTAAAATATGATCAACGTTTTTCTACAAAATGATCTCACTGACCAGAGAGTAACACAGGATAATTCTCCATTAACATTAAGAGTAATAATAATTATAATAGCATCTTGCATATTTCCTACATCTCAGGCATGGATGGTTTTATGCACTTAAAATTATTAACACCCCACAAACTTAATGAGCTAGGGGATATCGTTATCCCCATTTTACAGATGGGGAAACTGAGATACAAATTTAAGTAATTTGCATAAATGGCAGGGCTGGTGTGTTTGCAGGGCTGAGATTAAATCCAGTTGGTTTGGTTCCAGATTCCAAGCTTTTAACCTCTGCACACAACTGTCTCTTAGAGGGAAATGGTTCTTTCTAGTACATTTACCAAATGCATTTCATTTTTGCAAAGTAGAAATTAATTACGTGCTCCATCAGCTAAAGGAAGGAGATCAATTTCTTTCAAAATGGTATAACCTAGATTGAAAAATTCGGCCAAAAGAAATAAGAATCATGACTGTAGGATTACATGCAAAGCCTACAGCTGGCTACACATTATGTTCATGTCTTTTTATCATTATCGCAATTCTTTCTTCAGATTCTGAAATTTTTATGTTGCACATATAGCTATTTCAAAGTTATTGAGAACTGTTAGATGTAGTGATAAAAAAAAATTTCCCCTTCGATGTTTCTCCAATGCCATTCTCATAAAGGCCCCTCTCAACACCATCAAAAATGATATGTCCCTATTCTGGCTCAATAATAAATAGAGGGCAGTTAAAAGAGTGATTCGAGACAGTTTCTTGAGACAAAATACTTCAGATAAAATAAGACACCTTTGAAAGGAAAATTTAATAATAAAATATAGCAATCCTGACTGATCCCTTTTCAGGGAAATCATGTATTATTCAGTAACAACCACCTCCAAAAGGTGCTTTTCCACATTCGTCAACTTCAGATCATCTGCCACAGGGGAAGGGCTCATTTCTAGTCTCATGTTGAAGAATGTTTGGATATTCTTGAAGAGGCCGTAAAATTTCCTCCTGTGTATGTCCCCAATTTAAACATGCATATAACCTATGACTTAGAAAGTCTACTTATAGGAATATGTTCTCCAGAAAAGCTGGGATGAGTATATAAAGACATATGCATGTGGAAAGGATGTTCCCTGCATTTCAATAAATAGAAAAAAAATGGCAACACACGAAATATGATGGGGGGGCAGGACATACTACGTGCATTGACGCATGTGCTGAATATTCATAGCATCTACCAAATATCATGTAACCACTAAAAACAAATTAATAACCCTAAAAGTACACCCTGGGATAGATGCCCCTGTTATATAATACTAAGCTAGCATATGAGAGAGCATATTTTCTGTAAGGATATAATATAAACAAACATACCCTTACATAAATTTTATTATATCCTTACACAGATCCTTACATAGATTTTGTATGAAGATATATTCATATTTGCTAAAGTAAAGTCTTGCAAGGGACTCCCACACATGTTAACCACAGTTGGTTACTTTTGAGGAAAATGGACTTGGAGAAGAGGAAGAAGGGAAGGAGACCTTTTTCTTTCTCTTTCTTTCTTTTTTTTACATCCCTATGACTTATTATTTTATTTTTTTTAATGTTTATTTTTAGGAGAGAGAGAGTATGCAAGCAGGGCAGAGGGTCAGAGAGACGGGGAGAGAGGATCTAAAGCAGGCTCTGTGTTAACAGCACAGAGCCCAGTGTGGGGCTCGAACTCACAAACTGTGAGATTATGACCTGAGCCAAAGCCGGATGCCTAACCCCAAAAGACGGAGGTAATAGCAGGGTGGCAAACCTGCTCAACTAAATGCATCCTGCCTTTCCTTGCCAGTCGTGGTCAGCCTGCCCTGACATCACATGCCCAGTTAAGTGAGTCACCTGGGACTTCATGGTGGCCATATATCCTATTTACACTTTCCAGCAGGTACAGAGAAGGGGAAGGCTGTAGAAGGTGCTCATTTTAACTCGGTCCACTTGAGGAAGATATGGAAAAACATGCAACAACAAGATATAAGGAAGCTTCTGGCAAGTGTTCAGAAAACTTTCCATCAACTTAATAGGATGTAAAGGGAACTATAGTGATGGGAGGGGGTACTGTGGTTTCAGGGCACAGGACGAGGGTCCGACTGCCTGGACTGGAACTCTGACTCCACCCTTTGCTGACTGTGCTCTCTTAGAACACAGCCTCAGCTTCCTCATCTGTAAACCAAGCTCATAAAACCCTACTCCCCAGAGGGTTCTGAGCATTTAATGACATAACATAGGGTGTAATTAAAAAAAAAAAAGGCACAACAAGGGGCACCTGGGTGGCTCAGTCAGGTAAGTGTCCGACTTTGGCTCAGGTCATGATCTCACAGTTCGTGGGTTCGAGCCCCACGTTGGGCTCTGTGCTGACAGCTCAGAGCATGGAGCCTGTCTTCGGATTCTGTGTCTCACTCTCTCTCTGCCCCTCCCCTGCTCATGCTCTGTCTCTCTCAAAAATAAACATTAAAAATAAACAAATAAACAAACAAATAAATAAATGTATGTCAAAAAAATTTTTTAAAAAAGCACCACAACCCTGAATTCATTATCAGGGCTTCTAATAGCTAGAAGTGACTGTGGCCTAGAAGCACTGGTAGAAAGAGAAGAGACAGCAACTGTTGCACCCTTTGCTCACAAAAGCATTTCAAGAAATGAAACTGTCATGGTAGCAAAACTGGAACGCGAGAAGGAAGTGTAAATACTTGTGAAGAAGAAAATCAAAAGAGAGCATTGTTAGCAGGCCAAGGATTATCAACCAATTCTCATCAGATTTCAAATCAAAGTACAAGTCTATGGAGCAGTGATAAAGGAAACCTTTCTTTTTTTCTTCATGTTTATTTTTGAGAGAGAGAGAGAGACAGAGCATGAACAGGGGAGGAATAGAGAGAGAAGGAGACACAGAATCAGAAACAGGCTCCAGGCTCCGAGCTGTCAGCACAGAGCCCAATGCGGGGCTTGAACCCACAAACTGTGAGATCATGACCTGGGCCGAAGTCGGACGCTTAACCGACTGAGCCACCCAGGCGCCCCTAAAGGAGACCTTCCTACGCAGCACCACTAGGAGCCTCGTATCTGTGAAAAAAAAAAAAAAAAAAACATGAGTGAAACCGCTGCCACATCTGCACGAGAATCTAAACTTTGGTTAACTGCCTGGCTCTGCTGTCTGGAAATGAAGATGGCAGGGGACAACTGTGTGTCTAGGAAACATTGCTGGTGATTTTCTTTAAAGTTTTTTAAAAATTGTTTTTGAGATTGGGGGCTAACATGGCGGAGAAGTAGGGGGATCCGTACTTCCCATGTCTCTCAAACGAAGAGGGGCTGGAGCTAAAGGACTCTGAACCCCAAGAGTCTGGGAGAAAAGGAGACAGAGTCTACAAGGAAGAAAACAGGAAAACCAGACAGCCACATCAGTGCGTGATTGTGAACTGGGGGAGATACAACAGAGCTCGGAGGGGAGGGATCCCCTTCTGTGGAGAGACAAAGGGAAGAGAAAGAGCCACTGGGGAAGCATACGTCTGTATTTGGACAAGAGAAAAACCTCGGACCAGGACCGAGAGGGATCCCATCATCCCATCTCTAAGTGCAGGGCTTTCTTTGGACTGGGGTCGGCTGTTCTGTTTGCACACCTGGGGAGTAGGGGAGTCACCTCCAGGTTCGGTGGTACCTCAGGGGCCAGTCCACAGCAGGAGGAACCAGTCCCCTGCCTTGAGGCTGTGGCTCTCGGGATTATGTTTCAGGCTTTTGGGTGGCAACATTAACCCACACGGAGTGGGAGTTTAAAATGCAGCTAAATGTGGGACAGGAGACGGCTGAGCGAGACAGCCCACCTCGTCTGTGCCCGCGGCACAGTGAGGACGAATCCAAAGGAGTGACTTGGGACACCTGGTGTGTGAAGAAGGGACTGGGGGAGTCGCCATTTTTCTCCCCACAACCACCAAGGCAGGGTCTCAGGGATAAGTCTTCAGGGCCCAAAGCCAGCATCACTTTGATCCCCAAACCAGACAGAGACCCAGCAAAAAAAAAGAACTACAGGCCAATATCCCTGATGAATATGGATGGAAAAATCCTCAACAAGATGCTAGCAAATCAAATTCTACAGCATATAAAAAGAATTATTCGCCATGATCAAGTGGGATTCATTCCTGGGTTACAGGGCTGGTTCAATATTCGTAAATCCATCAATGTGATACATCACATTAACAAAAGAAAAGATAAAAACCATATGATCCTGTCAATAGATGCAGAAAAAGCATTTGACAAAATACAGCATCATTTCTTAATAAAGACCCTCGAGAAAGTTGGGATAGAAGGAACTTACTTAAACATCATAAAAGACGTTTAAGAAAAGTCCACAGCTAATATCATCCTCAATGGGGAAAAACTGAGAGCTTTCCCCCTGAGATCAGGAACACGACAGGGATGTCCACTCTCACCACTGTTGTTTAACATAGTGCTGGAAGTCCTAGCGTCAACAATCAGACAACAAAAGGAAATAAAAGGCATCAGAATTGGCAAAGATGAAGTCAAACTTTCACATTTTGCAGATGACATGATACTCTACGGGTTTACGTGGAAAACCCGACAGACTCCACCAGAAGCCTTCTAGAACTGATCCATGAATTCAGCAAAGTCACAGGGTACAAAATCAACGTACAGAAATCGGTCGCATTTTTATACACCAATAATGAAGCAACAGAAAGAGAAGTCAAGAAACTGATCCCATTCACAATTGCATGAAAAACCATAAAATACCTAGAAATAAACCTAACCAAAGATGTAAAAGACCTGTATGATGAAAACTATAGAAAACTTATGAAAGAAATTGAAGAAGACACAAACAAATGGAAATACATTCCATGTTCATGGATCGGGAGAAGAA
>JAQQST010000773.1:0-14540 GCA_028646485.1 Cryptoprocta ferox
GGTGGGAATGTAAACTGGTACAGCCACTCTGGACAACAGTGTGGAGGTTCCTCAAAAAAGTATCAATAAAACTCCCCTAGGACCCAGCAGTAGCACTGCTGGGGATTTACCCAAGGGATACAGAAGTGCTGATGCATAGGGGCACATGTACCCCAATGTTCGTAGCAGCACTTTCAACAATAGCCAAATCATGGAAAGAACCTAAATGTCTATCAACTGATGAATGGATTAGGAAGATATGGTTCATCTCTACAATGGAATACTACATGGCAATGAGAAAGAATGAAATCTGTCCATTCGTAGCAAAGTGGATGGACCTCGAGGGTGTCATGCTAAGTGAAATAATTCAGGCGGAGGAGGATAGATACCATATGTTTGCTCTCATAGGTCTAACAGGAGAAACCCAACAGAGGACCATGGGGAGGGGAAGGAGGAAAAAGTGTTAGGGAGAGGGAGGGAGACAAAACATGCGAGACTCCTGAATACTGAAAACAAACTGAGGGGGGAAGGGGAAGGGGGAACGGTAATGGAGGGTGATGGTCTTGGTGGAGGTCACTTGTGGGAAAGAGCACTGGGTGTTATATGGAAACCAACCTGACAATAAACTATAAAGTTTAAGAAAAAATAAAAAGAAAAAGAAGAATAGAACTTCCCTATGATCCAGTCATCATCTACTGGATATTTACAGCCAAAATACAGAAACACTAATTCAAAGGGATATGTATACTGCTGTTTATTGCAGCATTATTTACAATAGGCATATTGTAGATGCAGCCCAAGCATTCTTTGATAGATGACGGGATAAAGAAGATATGGTATAGATACACAATGAAATAGCATTCAGCCATTAAAAGGAATGAAATCTTGTCATTTGCAATGACCTGGATGGAGCTAGAGAGTATAATGCTAAGCAAAATAAGTCAGTTAGAGAAAGACAAATATATTAATTGCTTTCATTGTATTCCAAACATTTTGGACTATTGTGATTTTATTTTCATTTGTCTCCATGTATTTTTTTTATTTCTACTTGGATTTTTTTTTTTGTTAACCCACTGGTTGTTTTGTAGCACGTTTACCCTTGTGTTTGTCTGGGTTTTTGCCTTGTAATTGATTTCTAGTTTCATATCATTGTGGTTGGAAAAGATGCATGATATGATTTCAGTCTTAAATTTAATGAGAATTTTGTGGCCTAACGTGATCTATCCTGGAGAATGTTGTATGTGCACTTGAGAAGAATGTGTATTCAGTTGTTTTTGGATGAAATGTTCTCTATATATCTATTATGTCCATCCAATCTAATGTATCATTCAAAAACATTGTTTCCTTACTTATTTTCTGTCTGAGTGATCTATCCACTGATGTAAGTGGTGTGTTAAATCCTATTCTGGGGAGCCTGGGTGGCTCAGTTGGTTAAGTGTCTCACTCTTGATTTCAGTTCAAGTTATGATCTCATGGTTTGTGAGATTGAACCTAATGTTGGGCAAAGTGCTGACGGTGCAAAGCCTGCTTAGGATTCTCTCTCTTCTCTCTCTCTGCCCCTCCCTGCTCTCTCTCTCTCTCTCTCTCTCTCTCTCTCTCTCTCTCAAATTAAATAAATAAAAATTAAAAAATCCCATCCTATTATTGTATTTTCATAAATTCTCCCTTTATGTCCATAATATTTGCTTTATGTTTTTAGGTGTTCCAGTGTTTGGTACATAGATATTTACAATTAGTATATCTTCCTGGGTAGTTATCTTTATTATTATGTAATGCCCTTCTTTGTCTATTATTACAATTTTTATTTTGTAATTTATATTATTATTTTTATAATTTTTTGAGGCACTTGGAAACTTTAGTATGGTCACCCAAAGAGCAATGTTAAGAAAGATAGAACAAGACAAGAATTAAACTAATACTCATAATTTTAAGCCTCCTCCACTGACTTTTACGAGGATGTATTTTTATTTTATTTTATTTATTTATTTATTTCTAAATATAATTTATTGTCAAGTTAGCTAACATACAGTGTATATACAGTGTGTTCTTGGTTTCAGGAATAGATTCCCATGATTCATTGCTTACATACAGTATCAAGTGCTCAGCCCAAGTGACTTACTCAATGCCCATCACCCATTTTCCCTTTCCCCTCCCTCTCATTCCTCATCAACCCTCAGTTTGTTCTCTGTATTTAAGAGTCTCTTATGGTTTGCCTCCCTCTCTGTTTGAAACCATATTTTCTCCTTCCCTTTCCCCATGGTCTTCTGTTAAGTTTTTCAAATTCCACATAAGAGTGAAAACATATGATACCTGTCTTTCTCTGACTGACTTAATTTCACTTACCAGAATACACTTCAGTTACATCCACATTGTTGCAAGTGGCAAAATTTCATTCTTTCTCATTGCCAGGTAGTATTCCATTGTATATATAAACCACAGCTTTATCTATTCATCAGTTGATGGACACATGGGCTATTTCCATGATTTGGCTATTGATAGGACTGCTATAAACGTTGGGGTACATGTGCCCCTATGAATCAGCACTCCTGTAACCTTTGGATAAATTCCTAATAGGCTATTCCTGGGTCATAGAATTAAAAATTCTATTTTTAATTTTTTGAGGAGCCTCCACACTGTTTTCCAGAGTAGCTGCAGCAGTTTGCATTCCCACCAATAGTGTGAGAGGGTTCCCATTTCTCCACATCCTCACCAACATCTGTTGTTTCCTGAGTTGTTAATTTTAGCCACTCTGACCAGTGTAAGGTGGTCTCTCACTGTGGTTTTGAATTGTATTTCCCTGATGATGAGCAATGTTAAGCATCTTTTTATGTCTGTTGGCCATCTGGATATCTTCTTTGGAAAAGTGTCTGTTCATGTTTTCTGCCCATTTCTTCACTGCGTTAATTGTTTTTCAAGTGTTGAATTTGGTAAGTTCTTTATAGATTTTGGATACCAACCCTTTATCAGATATGTCATTTGCAAATATCTTCTCCCATTCTGTTGGTTGCCTTTTGATTTTGTTGATTGTTTCTGTAGCTGTGCAGAAGCTTTTTATCTTGATGAGGTCCCAATATTTCATTTTTGCTTTTAATTTCCTTGCCTTTGGAAATTTGTCAAGTAAGAAATTGCTGCAGCTGAGGTCAAGGAGGTTGTTTCCTGCTTTCTCATCTAGGGTTTTGATGGTTTCCTGTCTCACATTTAGGTTTTTCATCCATTTTGAGTTTATTTTTGTGTATGGTGTAAAAAAGTGGTCTTGTTTCATTCTTCTGCATGTTGCTGTCCAGTTCTCCCAGCACCATCTGTTAAAAAGGCTGTCTTTTTTCCACTGGATACTCTTTCCTGCTTTGTGAAAGACTAGTTGGCCATACATTTGAGGGTCCATTTCTGGGTTCTCTATTCTATTTCATTGGTCTATTTGTCTGTTTTTGTGCCAATACCATAGTGTCTTGATTATGACAGCTTTGTAGTATAGGCTAACGTCTGGGATTGTGATGGCTCCCACTTTGGTATTCTTCAATATTACTTTGGCTATTCGGCGTCTTTTATGGTTCCATACAAATTTTAGGATTGTTTGTTCTAGCTTTGAGAAGAATGCTCCACAATTTTGATTCGTATTGAATTGAATGTGTAGATTTAAAAATTTTAACAATATTTGTTCTTCCAGTCCATGATCATGGAATGTTTTTCCGTTTTTTTGTGTCTTCTTCAATTTCCTTCATAAGCCTTCTATAGTTTTCAGCATACAGGTCTTTTACATCTTTGGTTAGGTTTATTCTTTGGTATTTTATGGTTCTTGGTTCAGTTGTGAATGGGATCAGTTTCTTTATTTCTCTTTCTGTTGCTTTATTATTGGTGTATAAAAATGCAACCAATTTCTTTACATTTATTTGCTTTTACAATCCTTATGTCTTATGCTACACTGATCCATATGGTATTTACTAGGCACATGTAATGTGATAGTCCCAATTATCTACTAGCACCTGAAATGTGACAGTCCTAACTAAAATATGCTGTAAATGTAAACACTCAATTTAGAAGACCTAGCATACAAAAAAGATTGCCATATATTTAATTATTAAATTCTAATATTTATTATGTTTTGAAATGATAGTGTTTTAGATATAATGGATTCAACAAAATAATTATTAAAATCATTTAGAATTTTCTTTTCATATTTTAATGTGGCTTCTAAAACATTTAAAATAGTGTGTATGTGTGGCTCACATTGGACAACACTGTTCTAGAGGAGATACTTATTAGTATCAATTCTTTTAATGTGATAAAAGCCATCATTAATCTGTTCCCTATGTTTATCAAATGGATCTGTCAGTACTGCTTTGATGTGAGCCATAAACATGTAAAAGCTGCATATAAACACAATAAAGCAAAGCTTTCAAAAATATTTTTTTCTCAAGTTCTTATTTAAATTCCAGTTAACATGCAGTGTGATATTAGTTTCAGATGTTGAATTTAGAGATTCATTACTTAACACAACACCCAGTACTCAACAAAATATGTTTTAAATACAAATATTTTACCTGTCTAATTTGGAGACAAGACTTGTGCCAAAATTTTCTCAGTGTTGGGTTGTATATTCTTCAAATCCCCTGATGTAGCCCTTTTTATGCATTCAGTTCTCAAATTTTTTGAAAGCTGATAGAAGAGGTATGTGTTTGTTATGCAATGTGATCCTGATAGAGATTAGTCCTGAAAGTTTTTTGGTCCCTTAATGAGCAGGTGTTAATATACAATAGTGTTTAAACCAGTAGGCTTGTAATATTTTCTAAGAGATAGTAGCTTAAATTTACCTCAGCATATTATTTCTTCATATTTGTAAGACCTTCCTGTTGGTATACAGTTATGCACACTTTCAACAAAGTCATTTTTCTTATGTTGAAATGGGTGAGAGAATGAGGTATTTGGGAATTCTTTTTCAAGTAACAAGGAAAAAAGTTATCTATGGTATGAACCTAAGTGGATCTTGACATTCTTTTTTTTTTACCTTTGATAAATATATTTTTCCCAGTTAAAATGTTGATTGTATGCTTTTAATCATTGCTTCTAATTATGTAAATACATGTTTATTTTTCAAATTGTAGTTTATAGAGTGATATCTAGAAGCAGAGGAATGAAATACCAAGTTGTTATTCATCACTGTGCAACAGAGAAATAAAAGAAATGGACAGACTTGTGCTGAATGAAAGCTTAAGTTGCCAAGGATGAATCCAGGTGCTTTCTGTGAAGGGTGAAAGACCTAGATTTGGGGGACAGTTTTCACATTAGATGGTTTAGAGATTTTCCTTCCATGGTCTAAACAATGAAACATACTTATAGGTTACTCTTGAGGCACAAAATCTTATGTTTAGAAAGGATTTTCTAAAACAATTGTTCACTATTCTCAGGAGTAACTGATGAGTAACATGACACACAAGGAGATCACCTCATTTGTTTCCAAGAACCTATCTTTTTTTGGTAGCTGTTCAAGGGTTATAATTCAGACTTTTAACTCTCTATCCAGTGCTTTCCTAAGTTACCAGGTACCCTACTGCCAGTAGGTACATTACTCCATTCCCCATTGTCTCCCATTGAGAAGAATATACTCCTGGAACTCATATTTTTATTCCTCCTAAGGAAACTTTGAGCTCCCAAAAGTCACATTGACTCTCAGTAGCTAACAGAATTCCCAGGACACAAAGTGTTCTTAGAAATTGTACAGTTAATATGAAAACAATGTTCAGATATTATATTTTTATATTTAAATTATTACTGGATCATATATACGATCCTTGAAATCTTTAACTCATTAATTAAACTATGTTTGCACACCCTGGATTGAACTAAACTATGACACCCTGGGTTGAAAAGATAGATGTACAAAGCACAAATCCATTGGGGAGGAGAATTTAAGAGTTTCGTGACTCTAATCAACCTCATTTATAATTGTTGCACAAATGAGAAATCCAGGACAGAAAAACCCTGTCCTCTTGGAATGCTCATTTCGAATGATCACCCAATTGGAGACCCAGTTAGAGAGAAGTAGAAACCTTCCATCATTCCGAAGTGAAATTTCACTGCTATATCTTTGTCTCCAATATGATCTCTTCTGTGGAAATAACAATAAGAATGCATTACACGTTACACAACTCTACCCCTAAATATCCACAGTTGTGTATTCAAGAATGTAAAGGCATGACATAATATCAGCTGTATATCCAAGAACAGAAATTTCTCACTTTAGAACCTCCCCCAAGGAATCTCAACATTTTGTCTATATAGAATAATAAGTATGGGAAAAAGGCAAAAGGGGTAAAAGATATTCCTAAAGGAGAAATGAGAAAAGGGAAACTTCACAGTGAAGCTTAAGTTTTTAAAGAAGACACAATATTCAAATTACCCATTTTGAGATTGCAACTCATAGATATGAGTTTTAGCCCACTACCATTATTGATTCAAAATTCATTTTATGTTAGGAATGCAGAGATCCAAATGTCCTTATTACCACACTTTTTTTCATCAATCTCTGAATTCCTTGCTTGATCTCCTGGGTTCTCACTCCATAGACAATGGGGTTGAGGGCTGAGAAGATGACATGGTGGAGGACGTTGAGCAAGACTGGCACATCAGGGGAGACCTTCTTCTTCACCACAAGAGTGAGCACGAACACCAGAAGGATGGTGCTGAAGAAGAGGATAAGGATGAAGTGGGAGCCACATGTGCTCAGGGCCTTGGCCACAGCACCCTCTGCCTTGAGTCTCAGCACAGCTCGCAGTATGAGGGTGTAGGAGATGAAGATGAGGATGAGGTCGGATCCTAGCAGTGTCCATCCTACAACAAACTGGTAGAGGCGATTGATGGTGACATCATCACAGGAGAGCTTGGAGACAGACATATTGGCGCAGATGCAGTTGTCAATAACATTTGTCCCACAATAATGGAGCCGGGATGATAGAATGGGGATAGGCACTGTTAAAATACCATTCCTGGCCAAAATAAAGACAACAGCCTTGGCTACAAATTGGTCAGTGATGATGGATGTGTACCTCAGTGGGTGGCAGATGGCCACATATCGGTCATAGGCCATGACCATGAATGTGCAGGACTCCATGGAAAGGAAGCAATTCATGATGAACATCTGTAGGAAGCAGGCATAGAAGCTGATGGACTTGAGGTCAAACCAAAAGATGGCCAGGACCTTGGGGATGACGGTGAGGCAGACAATGATGTCCAACAGGGAGAGGAGGCTGAGCAGGTAGTACAATGGCTCATGCAGAGATGCCTCCAGCCGGATGGTGATCAGGAGAACACTATTGGCCCCAATGGCTAAAAGAAAGAGGAGGCTGAGGGGCAGGGACAACCAGAATTTCCAGTTAGGGGACCTGACAAAACAATTCAGGAGGAAGTCTGAAATCTCAGAGGAGATGGTGCCATTTTGGTGTGCTGTCATATTTTGTCATATATTTCTACAGCTGTATTTATGATCTGTAAAATCAGGATAAAAATTAGCCACTGACTCAAGACATGTGGATTTAGAACAATTTACTTCACCTAGGTGAAATGCTTGAGTCCTAGCAGGTCATCCCGAGCCATGTAAATTCATGCATTTCTCTTTTGTGCCATGCTACTTGGATGATTTTACCAGTGAACAGTATAGAGAACTGAGATAATGCATGGTTTACTTATACATGCTTGATTCTTTTAAGGGTGATTATTAATAGAATTGTTATATCTTTGCCAAAGGTAAAGAGAAGGACAAAATTACTTGAGAACTCCTTTGTGACCAGTGAGTTTCTAAATTTGTTCTTACAAATTTCTTTCTTTTGGTTTTCGATATTCTTTAATGGCCACATAGACTATCATATGATAATTTAAGCATAACAGTTCGTGCAGGTGAGTAATAGAAACTGGCACAAATAGAGACTCAGGTAAATATCCCTAGTTGTCCATGCCACCCCCCTTCTGAAGTTTCAGATGGAGTTTGCTTTAATTATATTTTAAAAATGATACCCTGAAAATAAAGTAGGATAATTATCATTTTGTCTAAAAAGTCATTATAATTAGGCTGATATGGTCCTGCCAAATAACTGCTCCCTCTCCTATACAACCTCATATTTGTAGGATTCTTAACTTCTGGAAAAAACAATCTTAAAAGGAGTATAGGCAATCACACATAGGTATGCGAGAGATGAAAGTTGATTATTCTGATTGCCATAGTGTGAAGGTGATAAAGTTTACCTTTAAAGTTATTTTATCCCCTTTCTCTTTCTCTTTACATCATCAATATAATGATCCAGTTTTTCTTACCTAGTAGTCTATGCTTTGCCATGGCCCACAAAGCCTGGAAGATACTGGAAGTGCAGGAGATTTCTGAAGATAAAAACCCATAGGAAAAAACATTGAGCCTTGAGTTTTGACCTAAGGTCCTTCTCCTGTCTTGGACACTGTGTTCATTAAACTGTCTTTCTGTCAAATTTCTTGTAGGATTCATTCACATATAAGTTTGAGGCATAACTAATAGCACCAGCTAAGCCCAGTCCTTGTCACAATGACCCACAGCATGTACAATATCAGGCTGCCAAATTTAAAACATTCCCCTAAACACCACTTTCATTTAGGTTTAGTCATTTGATCTTTGCTTACTGTATTATCTGATTCTACTCTCTACAAAATTGTTACACCTAACCAAGAAAGAGAGACCCAAATCTTACTATCTCCAAGAAGCTTTCCTTCTTCAGGGGTGTCAGAGTATTCTTGGAAGGAATTAGGGTTTCTTTGCATGCACAGAGGGAAAGATCTGTGGGTAGTTATAACTCCACAGCCTCTGGGACTTTGTTCTCAGGGAAGGTTCCATCCCTAATTCCTTATGCCTAAAATGTCCTCCTGGGACAGACAGGCAGGCAGGTAGGAGAAGAAAATACTTTTCTTTCTCTCTAAAAGGAAGGAGCTCTGGTAATCCAGCCCAACATTGACTGTGTGTTCTGTAGGCAGTTAGTCTCCTGGGGGTACGGGTCTTACATCCATCCAACCACGTTCATGGTCATTTGCAGATGCACTCTCGGCGCCCTTCATGGGTCCAATAACCTCCCTCAGAAATTCTATGGGCTTCCAGAACACGATTGTTAGATAGGTACCTCCCCAAACATCCTAATGAATGTATTCATGTTAACTTATTATGATTTTTATCATTGCATTATAATGATGAAAATGCAAGAGAAACCTAAAAAAAATATTCCTGAGAAAATGCAATATATTTTTCAGAAAGTAAAGCCAATAGAAATGTTTCCCTTAGGGGCGCCTGGGTGGCTCAGTTGGTTAAGTGTCAGGTCATGATCTGGCGGTTAGTGGGTTCAGGCCCTGCCTCAGGCTCTGTGCTGACAGCTAGCTCAGAGCCTGGAAACTGTCTTCAGATTCTGTGTCTCCCTCTCTCTCTGACCCTCCCCTGCTCGTGCTGTCTCACTCTGTCTCTCAAAAATAAATAAAAAACATAAAAAAAAGAAATGTTTCCCTTAGTGAGAAAAATTTAAGTGGGATGTATGTATAACTGTGTATTAGGTAACATGATTGTTCCTTTTTTTTTTTTACTTTCATTTTGAACTTCATGTGAATTATTCATACTCTTCGATAATTGGAGCAAACATGATCGTTTTCTTTATTATGTATTGTATTTTCATTAATTTTTTATATTTGAGTAGTTGACAGACAAATTTCCACTAGTTTCAGATGTGTAACATAGTGTTTCAACAAGTCTATCCATTATGCTATGGTCACTACAAGTGTAGCTACCATCTGTCACCATACAGAGCTATTAAAAATACCATTGACTATATTCCGTATGATGTGTCATTGTCATCTGTTTCTTGAAAGCCCTTCTTTTGCTTTATTTTTATTCTCTTTCTTCTGTGTATCTCAATATCACTCTTATTTCTCTTTCCCTCAGAAAAGTGAAAACTCCAGGATTCTTAAAATATGCCTAATTAATCTTAAGTATGCTTATTTAGCTACTTATACGCTTATGGGAGAAAAGGTTGGATATTGAATTTATACAAATATCATTGGGTTATAAATCTGATGTTATTCTTTGTTTACACTGAACACTAAATTTTAAACATCTGTCCATGTTGCTCTGTGTACGTCTACTTCATTCTTTTTGATTGCTATTTTATTCCCAATATGTGCATTTTCCCTCTTTGTAAGTAGTCAACACCCAAGTGACCTGTTATTGTACTAAAAATAATGTTGCTGTCAATTTCCTTGTACATCTTCTCTTGTAGATCTAAAATAGGCAAATGTGGAGTTTTTCAGTTATAACATAAAAATATTTAATTTCCCTAGGAATTACCAAATTTCTCTCCAAAGCATTTAAATATCTCAATAGAAATTCCTAAATTTTATTTATTTTACACATTATTTACACCTTTTGATGCTATTATCTTTTCTTTAAAAATCTAGATGGATGTAACTTGTATCTTATTATTTTTAATTTGTTTTTCACCTGGTAAGTGAGCATTGTTCATATACTGTTTAGCCATTAGTGGTTTTCATGCAGTGATTTATGTGTCCATATCCTTTTCCTGCTTTTCTACTAATTTTTGTTCTTTTTACATATTTATAAAACTCTATGAATATTTTATTATTACTATTATTATTATTACTTCTTCTTCTTCTTCTTCTTCTTCTTCTTCTTCTTCTTCTTCTTCCTTCCTTCCTTCCTTCCTTCCTTCCTTCCTTCCTTCCTTCCTTTCTTTCTTTTTATTTAAGTAATCTCTTTACCCAATGTGGGCTCAAACTCATGACCCTGACATTAAGAGTCACATGCTCAACGTACTGAGCCAGCTAGGTTCCCCTCTGTGTATATTTAAAATATTAGAGCGCCTTGTTGGTTAGATATTGCTAGTACCTCCTCTAGTCTGTTTTAAAGCCTTCAATTTTAGTGTCTGCAGTCCATTATTCAATGGACATCTCTCAATTTGACTAAGGCAAAATCTCTATGTTTCCAGGAATAGAGTTTCTCCGTGGATCTTATTTAGGGACATTCTACAAGATCACAAAGATTCTTCTTTTATTTTAATTTTTTAAAAACTCAGTGCATTATGTTTCATACTGATATATTTAAGTCTGTGATTTATATTGTCAAGAGTAAGGAGTGGTATTAGGTTAGTAAAAACTGCTACATTCACAACAACTGTGAAAATATGAAATACTGTGTTGGCTGTTTTATAAATATCCTTTACTTTGAGTCCGCTAGCATCTCAGCACTACCCTGGACACTATTCTGGTGTCCCCTAGACCCCCCATGATCCCTTAAGTGTGGGCTACTGCCAACAGAGTGGGGTCCATCAGTGGCAGCTAGAGTGCATGGTCTGAACATCCTCTGTTTTGTTGATGGAGGTGCTGTACCAGTTACTGTGTGTTTTCGAATACCAGTTCTGCTTATAGTGCTAACTAATAACTTTATTTTTATCTCTTTCTTATCTTTATCTCTTTATCTTGTGTTAATTTTTTACTTTCTAACTCTATATAGAGATGAATATTTGATCTTTTTCCCACTAATCTGAGCAATCCGCTTCATTATATACCATGTTTTATGTATACATGGCTGTGTATCGGATCCATCATTGTGTATTTGATTTCACTTACTACAGCAATGCCACATTATTTGTATTACTATTGCTTTGTTATATGTACTATTCTATGGTTGGGTGGGTTCCCATTTGAATCTATCCAAACATTTTTAGGTTTTACAAAAATGTAGATTATTATTTTGTACATGTGTTTTATAATTGGCATCACTTGTGCCTTATTCTGTTGGTTATGAGTGGGTCACTGAAGCCAGCCCTGATTGAGTAGGAGAAAAACTGGACTTGGCTTCTGTATGCGAGGAGTGTTAAAGAATTTGTGGCCATATTAAAACCTTCGTATGTGATGCTAATTTTTCTTTTTTAAATAATTTTCTTGTTTGTTTCTAAAATTGCTTTATTCCTGACTTACTTTTGTTTCTACTCCATCCTTTTCTTTTCTTAATATATTTTTTATGTTTATTTATTTTTGAGAGACAGAGACAGAGCACAAGCAGGGGGAGAGCAGACAGAGAGGGAGACACAGAATTCAAAGTAGGCTCCAGGCTCTGAGCTGTCAGCACAGAGCCCAATGCGGGGCTCAAACCCATGAACTGTGAGATCATGACCTGAGCCGAAGTTGGATGCTTAACTGACTGAGCCACCCAGGTGCCCCAATCCATCCACTTCAACTCCTCAATATACCACCAGCATACATCAGAATCTCAGACTCCATTTAGGATTCCACCAAAGGGGGTATGTGACCTTCACTCAACCTTTAGAATGGACTGTTTTCCTCTGATAAATAATATATCTAGAAGGTTTTTTTTTTAACACCTAATTTGTTTCTTTACAATACCTTCAACTTTAGTCTTACATTTTAAAAGTTTTCAAGCAGTTCTTAATGTCACTTTCTTTAAGTATGTTCCTATTGTATTTATTTATCTCCTCATGCAACTCTTATTAGACCAAATTACATTGTGACATGCTTCCATATTATCTCTTAACCATTTCCTCCTCCTTCTTTCTGTATTTTATGACCATTATATAACAGCACTACAAATGTCCTTGACCTGATTCAGCGCCTTAATATGTTACTCAGGTGCATTTATTCTACCATTCAGCTCATCACCTGATTGCTTTATAGCAACTTTTTTATTTTTTGAAACAATTAGTTCTTTTTTCTTATAACTGAATATCCAACTTCATATTTTCAATATCTTTCAATAAGTCTCTGAGGACATTTTATCACTCCTCTCAAAGTAGCATATTTTGGTTTAATGATTTTTAATATTATATTCTTTTTTTCTATTTCATTGATCCTGTTATATTGTTTGTTTCTTTTCCTTATTTTGGGTTAAATTTACTCTTTATTTGTTGTTTTTAGTCATTGATTTTGGTCATTGATCGGAGACCTAGTTTTTCAAAAATAAGAATTTCATGCTGCATATGTGTGTCCAGTACAATTGACCCATGAACAACATGGATTTGAACTGTGGGGACTTCCTTTATGGGGATTTGTTTCAATAAACACAATACAGTACTGTAAATGTATTTTCTCTCTCTCTTTTTTGATTTTGTTAACACTTTCTTTTCTCTAGCTCAGTTTATTTTAAGAATACAGTATATTATACATATAACATACAAAACATGAGTTAGTTGACTGGTTATGTTATTGGCAAGTCTTCTAGTTACAGTGGTCCATTAGTTGATAAGTTTTTAGAGAGTCAGAATTTATACATGAATGTTTTACTGTGTTGAGGATGGACACCTCTAACGCTCACATTTTTCAATGGTCAACGTTATTGTGTTAGTGACATTTCAAAAATTTTCACATGTACTTTAAATATTTTTTTAGTTCAAAATTCTTTTGCTTGGTTTGATATCTTTGTCTCATGGATTGTTTAGAAGTGTCTTGTTAAGTTTTCAAATGTTTTGGTCTTATTCCAGAGATCACTTCATATTGAAATCTAAGTTCATTCCACTATAGTTAGAAAGTATACTTTGCAAGAATTCTTTTAAGTGCGTTGGATTCATTTGATGGCTCAGAATATGACCTATTTTGGTAAATGTTCAGTGTGTGTTTGAAATAGTGTATATTCTGGTGTTGTTTTTGGCTTTGAAACTCATCTTTTCTGGTATTATTATAGTAATTCCAGTTTTCTTTCCTTTTTTTTTAATTTTTAATTTTAATTCCAGTATTCTTAACATACAGTGTTGTATTAGTGTCAGGTGCACAGTATAGTGATTCAGCAATTCTACACATTACTCAGTGCTCATCTTGATAAGTGTACTCTTTAAATTTAAAATTCTTATTTTATGTTTTTACTTTTTTAAAGTTTTATTTACTTATTTTGAGAGGGAAAGAGAGAGAGAGAGAGAGAGAGAGAGAGAGCACATGAGCATGAGTGCATGAGTTGGGGAGGGACAAAGAGAGAGAGGGATTGAGAGCAAATCCTAAGCAGGCTCCCCATGGTCAGTGTGTAGCCTGATGTGGGACTCAAACTCAGGAATCCTGAGATGATGACCTGAGTCAAAATCAAGAGTGGGATACTTAGCTGACTGAGCCACCCAGGCACCCTATGATAAGCGTATGCTTAATCCCCATCACCTCTTTCACCTATCCCCCCACCTCCCCTCTGGAAACCATCATGTTTATTTTCTATAGTTCAGAGTCTGTTTCTTGGTGTGTCTTTCTTTTTTCTTTTGATTGGTGTTGTAATTTGTGCTATATTTTTTCCCATCCTTTTACTCTTAACATGTTTGTGTTTATATGAGGTGCCTTTAACATGAGCAGTGCTTAAATGAGTTTCTTTCCCCCTCCATCTGACAAGCTCTGCCTTTTAATTGGGTAATTAGTTCATTTATACTTATTTCGATTCATGAATGTGGTTGGGTTTATTTATTTTTATTTTTTTTATATATTTTTTAAATTTTATAGTTTATTGTCAGGTTGGTTTCCATATAACACCCAGTGCTCTTCCCCACAAGTGACCTCCACCAAGACCA
>JAQQST010000774.1:0-14535 GCA_028646485.1 Cryptoprocta ferox
CGCCGCCACCGCTGCCGCTTTTCAAGGCGCCTTTCTTGCCGCCGCCGCCGCCGCCGCTCACGGTGCGGCTTGGAGTGGATGCCGCCGCCACCGCGCCCAAGGAAGAATTCGCCGGCCAAGTGGGACGGACCTCTCTCCCGGAGCTCGGCAGCTACATATCGGGAGACGGGCGAGTTTTTCCTCCCTTAGAGATGGTTCTAGGTGCGTTTTCTGTCTCTCTTTCTCTTCCCCTGGTCTCTCCGGGGCACAGCGCGCTCTCCCTGTGTTGGGCTCGGGGGCTCCTTTCCCCTTTACCACCGGGACGCACCCGTCCCCTAATTTCCCAGATCACAGTCACTCACTCAGGCATCTTTGAGGTTGTCTTCTTTCTGGCGTCTGTTTCTTCTTTCCCCCACTTGCAAATCCACGTTTTATCCCTTCAGTTCTTCTCAGTTCAATCCATACGGGCGTGTGCAGATTACAGAGCTCCCTGCTTCTCCACCATCTTGTCCTCGGTCCGCTAAAATTATTTTAAAAAATTAAATTAAATTATATTATATTAAATTAAATTAAAATGCTCTAAGCATCAACTTTGGCATGCACAGGTGGCCTGGAGGTACAGGTCTTAGATACTTAAAGGAAAGCAGTTGAAGTACATCTCACTCTGTTTTTCCTGCTGTTCAGTGAGAATATCCTGGATAAATGAAATCCATAAATGGCCTAGTACCATTATCTAACACTTTGTTTCAAGGAAATAGGGGCAGTGGAAACTTCTTGGGTACCAATTGGGAGACTTTTGGCCCTACTGCTCATGGCCTTAGGCGATTCACTTCACCTCTTCCAGAGTTGCTTCCTTTGCAAAATGGTGATAACAGTATCTGCCCCCACACCTCACAAAGTTGTATGCAAGTTCTCACATAATAATGGAAGTGTACGCAAGGCTCCACGGAACTTTAAAGTTATATTATTTCAGACACCTCCCTTCCCTATCTTGGACGAGACAAAATTGCCTACCATTCCTATCAACTGGCAGCTAGAAGAAATTAAAGGGTAAACTTATTATAATCATCAATCTTTTCTGTAGTTTTATTATATTTTTAAGGCCCAGTCCACTTGCCGAATGAAAGGTACCTCCTCAAAAAAACTTTATGATCATGGAAGGTAATTATGATTTACTGGCAAGATATTTAAGAGAAGATATTTACTAGTGCCTGGCTTGGCCCACCCCTGGGCTTATCTTTCTTGTGCATTAATCACCATATCGAAGTACAGTTTCTTTATTTTTCATCTACCTTTGCTGTGCCCAAATTCTTCATCTTGGCAGATGTTGATTGTTTTACCTTCTGACAGCTCCACCACCCTTTTTTAGTATGAGTTGATGTCTAGACAGATAACAGTTATGAAAAATTTGGGAAATGATTGTTGTCCTAGGTGGGCTGGCATATGGTTTGCTTAGGAGAAAACATTCTCTGTTTAAGCTTTAAAAAAGCACATCTCAGTTGCCATTCATTCTAGATGAAAACTGAGTTTTTGGTGCAAATGTCACTTGAGAAATGGAAATATAAGGTGGTAAAGTGACATAAATGGCCAGAGTCTTGCGGAGGGTCCAAAGCAACCCTTTGTTCACCCTAAAATGGTGATAATCAGTTGTTAAAGAGATATTTCTTGATAAATTATAATTATTATGCATGTATTCAGAACCTTCAGAGAACATACTGATCACTTCCAAAACACCCTCAGACATGCTGATTGACAGCCACTTGAGAAACTCTTTTCTTATTTTTAATTTCTCACCTTCCCCAAGGATGTCTCTTCTGATGATAAAAGGAGGATCCTGGAGAAGACTTCAAGGGACAAGCCTGGAATAAGCTGCTTGATATACGCAGAAAAGTTGATCATGCCCAACTCAGGGAAAATATTGTTGGGGGAAATCTCATTAGCCATTCAATGAAAGAATGAAGATCATTCTCCACCTTGATCATATAGTGCCACTATTATCCTTGAGAGGGGCATAGCATTCAGCAAGAAATTTGGTATTCAACCCATTTTCTGCCTGATGCCTTGCCATCTTTTCCTAGTACTTTTGAGGAGCTTAAATGGAAGAAAGCTGCATAATGGAGTTTTTATATAGCTGACTGTGGGCAGCGGGCTGTTTGCCATGGCAGTTAAAAGCAGACGAGGTAGTAGTGCTGGACAGACCTGAGTTCCACTCCAGTTCATCCTCTTCCCAGCAGTATGACCTTACACCAGTGATTTAGCCCCTTCAAGCTTACCCAAGCCTGCATCTTTGCACTGGTAAAATAGGGATACTAATAGTACCCATGTACTAGGATTGTTTTTAAGAATAAATGAGATAATACATGAAATCACTTAGCATAGTAATCACTTGATTACTGCTGGTAGTTGTTTCCAATGTCATAGTTTCATTATCACTATTATTATAATATATAATAACTTCCTATCTTTGTGGCCATTATGGAGAGTGTCTAGGAAGCTCTGTTACCCACAGCTTAAGATCAGCTTGCTAGATTCCTCTCCTTACACACTCTGGCCAATTCTCTTCTATCCAAGGTAAATCATGCCTTCTGTGAGTACAGATTGCTTAAAAGTTAGGCATTGCAACCACAAGGTTCCCAGCTATGGAGACCAAACATCCTGAACATATCAGTAAGGCTGCAGCTCTTCTTAATTCCCAAAGTCCAGTCCTTAAATGGTCTAGACCAGTGGTGTTCAAAATTTTTTAACAAAAACTTCCTCCATCTTTCCCCAAGTGAAATCATACAAATAATCATAATATATAAAGCATATAAATGTAGGATTCTATTCATTTGGAATTTTTCGTAGGTTCATATTTATGGTATTTGTACAGTTAACCCTTGAACAATGTGGAGGTTAGTGGAGCCGATCCCCTGCACAGTGAAAAAGGCATGTGTAACGTTTGACTCATCAAAAAACTAACCACTAATAGCCTACTGTTGACTGGAAGCCTTACTGATAACATAAACAGTTGATTGACACATATTTGTATGTTGTATGTACTATATACTATATTCTTACAGTAGAGGAAGCTAGAAAAAAGAAAATAGAAAATCATAAGGAAGAGAAAATACATGTACAGTAATGTACTATACTGTACTATACTAACTGTACTGTTTTTTATTTAAAAAAATCTGTGTATAAGTGGACCCATGCAGTTCAAAACTGTGTGGTTTAAGGATCAATTGTATATGGTTTTCAGTGCACAAAATGAAACTATTGTTAGGAATGACAATTGTAGTCTTTTATCAATGTTTATAATACAGTTTGTTTTTGCATTTTGTTTTCCATACAGTAGTATTTAAAACATAAAGTTCACATAGATGTAGTAATTGCAAATGGCTGCAGGGTTTATTTGTTTTAGTAATTGATCCAGAAGCTTAAAAGAATATTAATAGAAAAGATTTGTGTGGCCTTGTATAAGCTATTTATCTTCCCTGAGCCTTGGTTTCCTTATTTGTATAATGGTACCTATCTCAAAGGGTGATGTGGGTTAAATAAGACGTTGTATGTGAGGTTTTTGCAGGATTTTGCAGACTTTTCACAATGCCTAGCACATGATAAACAATCAGGAAATACTAACTGGCACTATTATGATCACAACCATCACCACCACCAGAGGCAGCAACATCTGCTTGAATTCCTTAAACCATACAGGAATATAATTAGTCAATAGATTCCTTAGCTCATCGCTGTTGGGTGGGAACCACTTTTTCAAATCAATCTTACAACATTGTAAAATGCTTAATCTTAAATGCTTATCTCTGTCAGGTACTAACATTAGGTTCTATAGTACACAATTTGGAAACCACTGATATAGATGTCTGCCTCGGTTTCTGCAAAGTCCTTGCCTGGAAGATTATGAGCTGTTTGACAGCAGGGTCTATATTTTATTTATTTGTATATTCTTTGCTGTGCCCGGGACAGCAAATGTTCAAATACTATTTCATGGATTATATTTAAGTTCTCTGGATTTTAAAGAAACTTTCCATCATCTCTGTCTTCCCATGTGAAAGTAGATTTTCTTCTCAGCCCCCCTTACTGTTTTTCCAACATTGCTGTTAATTTTTTTTGCCATCTCCCGAATTGAGGGTCTCAACCCTTTTGTAGGTTAAGAGATCCTCAGTTTTTCAGCTAGAACCTCCAGATTTTGAAGGCGTAAAACCCTCTAAATAAGGAAATCAAGGTACTACTGTTCAACAATCACTAAGAGGTCACTGGGCCACCTTCTCAAATCACTGTTTGGGGCCAACCTGGGAGTTTGTCATTTAGCATTAATCTCTCACGGGAGAGGCAAAAACATTGTATTTTAGACTTGACAGTTTCTAGTTACAAAAGTTTCTTTTAGCAGTCATAGCAAAGCCATTGATTACTTATAATTTGCTTCCAGAATTGAAGTTTCTGGTGGTAAAATCACCATAAAACCTTGAGAGCTGTGTATTAATACAACCTATCCTTATGATCCAGCAGGCAAATTTAGATTGACATTGCTTAGAGTTAGAGAAATCCTGCCTCTCGGCCTCCCATTCTTCTCCCTTCCACAAACACTGTGTAACCACCCCCACTACCACGACCATCAGTCCTCACTCTAGGAGTTAAAAGTCTAGCTGGAGAGATAGATACACAGATTTCCTTTACAGTTATTGCATGGCATCCTAATTGAAATATGCAAAAGATATTGTAAAAGCACAAAGGAGGGAAGTATCTAAAGCAGCCTTGATAGGACATCCTGAAAGATAGAGAGGACTTTCCCAGGGAAAGGGGTGAAGATGAAAAGAAAGACAGTTATTCAAGCCAGAGGTTGCTGCCCTGAGTATAAAACCAGGGCAAGAACCATCATGGTGTGTTTGGAAAACTCCAAGCAGTTTGATGTTAGAGAAGCATGATGTGCCAAGTAGAAATCAATGCAAACCAAAGCCAGAGTAAGCAGGCACAAGAACAAGAAAGACCTAGGATAACATAAGCCTGAAATGCATCATGTAAATGATAGTGATCTGCTAGAAGATTCTAGTATAAGGGTGGACACTGGAAGGCCCGTAGAATGGTTTGATGATGATTTTTCCAAATAGTTCAGTGATAAGCAAGAGGTGATAAGTAAGTAAGATGATAAGTAAGAGGTGATAAGTAAAAGGTGATAAGGGCAGTAAATAAGGTGAGGATTGTAGAAATGGAAGGGAAAAAACATATTCAAGACACATAGGAGATAAAGTTAGCAGGCTTTGGGGATTTAGTGCACATGGTGTCAGAAAAGGGGGAATTATTAAGGAAAACTCTTTGTCCTGGTATCAAGCTTAGTGATGATGAGGACTGATATGGACATCATGGTAAGAAGAAGAGATTTAGGAGGAATTCAACTTGACATCAGTTTAGAAATTTGAGATGTCCAACTTCCCTTAGTCTATGCAAGTGTAGATAACCATAAAGCAGTTGGAAATACTAGTTCTTGGTAGAGGATTGGCTAGATATAGATATAAGAATGATGGATATTTTTGATGGTAGTTGAAACGATGGTAATAGATGAGCTTACTCAAGGGGAACATGTGGAATAAAAAGAACAGAAATCTAAGAATAGAAGCCTGGTGCAACACCAGTATTTAACAAATATTTCCTGAGTGTCTATGCGAAATATAGGAGGAATGTCTATGTTAAATATAAAGTGCCATGATCTCAAGCACTTTACAACCCAATTAAAGATGATACCAGGGGTGCCTGGGTGGCTCAGTCAGTTAAGCGTCAGACTCTTGATTTCGGCTCAGGTCATGATCTCACGGGTTCATGAGTTCAAGCCCCTGCATCAGGCTCCACATGCTGACAGTGCAGAGCTGCTTGGGATTCTCTCTCTTTTTCTCTCTGTCTGCCCCTCCTGTTCTCTCTCTCTCTCCCCCCTCTCCTCTCTCTCTCAAAATAAATAAATAATTTTTAAAAAATGATACTGATTTTCAAACTGTTCCTCAAAGTACCAAGGTTCTGCGGAGCTACCATCCAGGCTACTGCATGGGGCAAAGAAAAGGCAGAACATGCTTCCCTAGAAACATGTTCAACTTCTATGTGTACGTGAGTGTGCACACGTATGTGTGCATATTTTTTTTCATTGGTGGCTTGGTTTGGGTGGTGGTGGGTGAGGAGAACCCTACTGTTAAAAAAAGAAATTTGGCAATCACGTCTCTAAAGGACTGATTTAAATGTAATCAAAACCCAAAACATGTGAAATTAATATATGGTTCAAACTCTACTTTTGATGAAAAGGAAGTGATGATATCAATGTTAAAAGATAGATGATATATGGCTGGTGTTCAGTTCTATTTCATTCACTTCGGCATCATTATTAAATCATCACATACTGCTAACTATGAAATAATATATGGGAAGGTGGAATGCATATTTGCTACAAGGTGCCTGCCAGATGAGGTATTGGGTACATGGGACAGGGCCAAATAATGTTGATTCTTAAATATTACACTACTGAATTTGGATATGATCAGATGAACAATTAGAAGCCATTGTTCTCTAGTGGGCTTCTGCCTTATGTGTGTTTTAGAATGATCAGTTTAACTTTTTCACTCATCACATATGATGCAAGAGGTAAATAGACCATTACCTTTCCTAAATGATGAAATTTCCAGAAATTAAAACTTCTGCTGGAATGTTAGTTAATGTTTCTATTGAAAACCTGGGTAAAGGATGGACTGTATATGCAGGTGATAGCTTCTGTCTCCTCTCCATTCCACTCCAGTAATTAAGCAACAAGATGTACATCAGGTTTATGGCTTATCAGTAGAGGAAATAAATCCCTGGAAATTGAACACTTAATCAGTGTTTTTAATTTTAGCCATTCTGACAGGTGTGAGGTAAAATCTCACTGTAGTTTTGATTTGTATTTCCCTGATGATGAGTGATGTTGAGCATCTTTTCATGTATCTGTTAGCCATCTGTATGTCTTCTGTGGAGAAATGTCTGTTCATCTCTTCTGCCCATTTTTAAATTGGATTATTTGCTTTTCGGTGTTGAGTTGTATAGGTTCCTTATATGTTTTGGACACTAACCCTTTATTGGATCTTCTCTTTGATAGGAATGGATTAATAAAGTTTTCATACATAAAAAGTGAAAAATGAAGTAATCATTACCAAGTATTTACTTTTGTTTATTAAAATAAGATATAATTGATCCATTAAAAAATAAAATAAATGTGCTTATTTATTATTATTATTATCATGAAGGCTTCTAGGTTTCCCTAGAAACCTAGGTTTGTGCAAAACCTGTATTCTAGTCAACTTGGCTGTGAAATGAAATTTCATAGATCAAACATTGCAGCAGGTGTAGAGGGAGAAGTTGAAGTGGGCCATGAGGACTAGGGTGGGAGGAAGATCTGCTTCCAACAGCTGAAAAGGGAGACAACTTTTACTTGCTTGGATTTGATAAGGTTAGAACAAATAACTTTTATTAATCTCTGCCAAGTCAAATATTCAAGTAAGGAAGATGACATTTGTTGCTGATTTGTCAATTCTTTAATTTAATAATTCACACTAGGTTAAGGGAAGACAAGTTATGAATTTTAGAAGACTATTAGTGGCCCAGAATATAGTCATTTGTAGTAGTCTATCTGAGCCCAAGAGTCAAGGCATTTAATATAGTGGTTGGGCATAAAAATTTACATTGCCTAGACATTGCTGCTCCCAGCCATATGATGTAATAGACATACTAGGAGTATTCTCTAACTGAGAAGCAATAAGATCCTGGATAAAATATAGTTTTATGCATTTCTTGGATCACAGAAAGTAAAGGGGATTCAAAGAACCTCTCAGTTCCCAAAATTGAAAGGAATAAACCACCAACTAAAATAAGATCTGGTATTGGAGTTCCTGGGTGGTTCAGTCAGTTAAGTGTCCAACTTTGGCTCAGGTCATGATCTCATGGTTCGTGCTTGGAGTCCTGCATCAGGCTCTCTGCCGTCAGGACAGAGCCCGCTTCAGATCCTCTGTCCCTCTCTCTCTCTGCCCCTCCCCCACTGTTTTTCTTTCTTTCTCTCTCTCTTTCTCAAAAATAAATAAACAAATAAATAAATAAAAATATAAATAAATAAAGCAAGACCTGAGAGTGAGAGCCAGAAGAAAGCTAGACATATGGAAATTGCTCTGAATGAAAATACCTATAGTAGTTCTGCTTTCAGTTCACTAAGATTTGGAATAGCAGCATTATTGGGGACACAGAGAATGGAGCTCTGAAGCCGAGACTCCCTCATTAAAGCAGGACACTTGAAGAGACGAGGGTGGTCACAGGTTAGGAGTATCCTTCTTCCCCAGGAGAAGCAGACAAGAATACCCTTTGAAAAAAACACAATTTAGGCCTACAGTTGTACACGTTATAGACAAGCATGTATGAGTTCACAATAATCAAAGATCGCCAAGCACCTGACAAAACAAGACACCATAAGCAAAAGTCAGCAGAAACAATAATGCACAGATTTATATTCCCAAGGACTTCAGATATTCAGAATACCTATGTATGAAGTGTTTTTAAAAATTAAAGATATATCACAAAGATGAACAAGCAATAAGAGACTATTAAGAGTTATCAGGAAATTTTGAAAAATAATTAAATGGAAGTTTAAAAATGAACAATATATTTACTGAAATAAGAAATACAGTAAATTGTTAAAAACATCTCAGAACACAGGTGAAGAGAAAATTGCTGAACTAGAAGAAAAATCTAGAAGAATTATCTACAATGGAGACTGAAATACAAGGAGTTGGAATATAAAAATAATAAGAGATATGGAGTACAGAATGAGAACACTTATATCTGATTAGAGCCCCAAAAGAAGAGAATAGAGAAAATTGAGGAGAGGTACTATTTGTAGACGTAGTCACTGAGAATTTTCCAGAACTGATGAAATACACAAATCTTCAAATTCAGGAGGCACAATATATACCAAACAGGATGAGAGAGGTAGAGAGATAAAGAAATAGACTGAAATATACAGAGAGGGAGAAAGAATCCTAACTTACACACATGTAGTGAAACTTCAGGACGCTATCAACAATAAAAAAAAAATCTTAAAAGCAGAAATGCAGATCATTTACAAAGTAGCTAAGTTAGACTGATAACAAACCACTTACTAATCACAATGGAATGCAAAATTTAATGCTAATGTAGGAAGAAATACACAAATTTAACATTTTAGAAGGAAATTTCAAAATACATCCCCAAATTATGGATCCTTAAAGCAGATAGGAAATTAGCAAAGCTATAGAACATTTGAATAACCTTATTAACAAGCTTGATACAATGAATATTTATCACTGTACCCATCAAGTAGAGAACATACATTCTTCTCAGGCACACATGGAACATATGTAAAAATTGACCACATATGTGTGCCCTAAAGCAAATTATAACAGAATTCAAAGAAATTCATATCCACAGAACATGTTCTCCAGCCACAGTGAAATTCAGTTAGAATCCAATAACAAAAAAAAAATTTTGTAATTCTCATACATGTAGACATTAAAAATATTAAAAAAGGAAATCATAATGTAAAGTAAACATTAGAATTGAAAGATAATGAGAATTCTACACATCAAAACTGTGAGATGTAGTGAAAGGTATACATAGTAGAAATTCTATAGTATTCAATACTTATAATAAAAAATGAAAGACTGAACATTAATCATATAGGCATTTGGCTTAAGAAGTTAAAAAAGAAAAATAGAATAAATCCAAAAGGTTGAAGAAAATAAAATTAGGAGCAGAAATTAATGAAATAGAAAATAAACAGGCAGTGTACAGCATCATTAAAATCAAAGTTGGTTCTTTGAAAAGAATAATAAAACAGAAAAGCCTCTGGCAAGAAGAGGTCACAAATCATCAATATAAGTAAAAAGAGGATATAACTACAGATACACTAGATATTAAAAATATAATAATAGGATGTTATAAACAACTTTATGCCAATAAATTTTGATCCAAATAAAATGGGCAAATTCCTAGAAGACTAATTATTGTAAAAATGAATTCTGTAGTTAGAGTTTTACCAAGTCTTCATGAAGCAGATTATCCCAATCTTTATACAAATCCTTTCAGAGAATAGAGAAACATATAGTATCTCCCTTCCCCCCACCCCCAACCAACTCATTCTACGAGATCATGATAACCTTTAGGGGGAAAAAAAGAGATAATGGAAATGAGAGGGGAAAATTACTGGATAGTTTCTTTCATGAACATAGATGTAAAAATCCTAAACAAACCCATCAGGATATAAAAAAGAAAAATCTCATGACGTTTTCAACTGATTTCAGGAATGCAATAGTATTCCTAACATTAGGGCATATGTAAATATAACTTACCATAATAATAAACTAAAGAAGAGAAAAATATCTGCTCCCCGCAGTAGAGAGATTTTCATACAATAGTACGTGGTTACTCCCTGACAATTCGTTTGACTTCCAAAAAATAAAAAATGAAATAAAGGAAGTTGGAACATTTTTAAAGCAACAAGGAATAAACTTCATTTCTCAAATTTCAGTTTGGTTCCTCTCTGTTAGCATGTAAATATTGCTAATATTATTTTATTTGAAAATAAAACATAATTTCCTGATTGCAAAATAATATATCTTTATTAAAGAAAGTAGGAAAATATTGAAAAGCACAAACAAGAAAAATGAGATCACCCATAATTCCACAATCCCCACCATTTTAGTACATATCCTTCCAATAGTTTTTCTGTATGTGTGTGCATTTGTAATTTACATGAATGTGATCTTACTGTACATACTGCTTTGTTGTAACCTCTTAGTTTCACTTACCAAAATTATTAATGTTTTTCATATCATATCCCTAATGGCTTTATACATAGTCTTGTAATGTCTATCTTATATCATGTCAAATGGCTATACCATAATGTATTCAATTACTCTATTTTTAGACATTTTAGGTTGTTTTTAATAAAAATTCTTATGGATAATGCTCTGATGAACATTCTCTATAGCTGAGGCTTTATACTTACCTATGATTAGGTACATCATACATAGGATACATAACTGCAAGTAAAATTGCTAAGTCAAAGGATGTGCACATTTCTATAGGCTCAAGAAATTACCAATTTCAGACACATATCCAAGTACGTATATGAAGGTAACATCTCAGGTCAAATTTGGGGAGATAGTTGACTAATAATTTTGGAAAAGTCTAATCCGTATTGCATGCAATGCACCATAATATATGTCACGTATAGTAAAGTTTTAAATGTAAGAGAGAAACACTGCCAAAATCCTAAAAAAGAATGTAGAGAAATATTCTCATAAGTATAAAACGTAAGGGATAATTACTGTGATAAAGATCTGAAAATATAAAGGAAAAAATTGATACATTTGACCACTGTCTAAACTTTTTGTGTCAAAAGTATATCATGAAAAAGTTAGCAAACAAATGCCATGTACCAGAAAACATTTACATGTGCAAAAGAAAAGCTTGATTTATCACTACGTAATGAGCTAAAAGCAACCTATTGTTTATATGTGAGTGCATGTGTGTGTGTGTGTGTGTGTGTGTGTGTGTGTATAAATATAAACATACACACACACATACTTGCTTGTGTCTTTTGAAAGAAAGAGAAGCTGGAATTTTCTTGGGAGCTGGAAAAGAGATTTTCTGAGACCAAAATGGAAATTATGAATGATTTTTCACTCTGACATTCTGGTGAAGTGAGGCATAGAGATTTGCTATACTTGAAGCCCAGAAAGCAGGCGTATTCCTTACAATTAAAATTTTATTTTATTTTATTTTATTTTATTTTATTTTATTTTATTATAGTTTATTGTCAAGTTGGTTTCCATATAACACCCAGTGCTCTTCCCCACAAGTGACCTCCACCATGACCATCACCCCCTTTCCCCTTTCCCCCTCCCCCTTCAGCCCTCAGTTTGTTTTCAGTATTCAAGAGTCTCTTATGGTTTGCCTCCCTCCCTCTCCCTAACTCTTTCTCCCCTTCCCCTCCCCATAGTCCTCTGTTAAGTTTCTCCTGTTAGACATATGAGGGAAAACATATGGTGTCTGTCCTTCTCCGCCTGACTTATTTCACTTAGCATGACACCCTCGAGTTCCATCCACTTGGCTACAAAAGGCCAGATTTCATTCTTTCTCATTGCCATGTAGTATTCCATGTATAGATAAACCACAACTTGATCCATTCATCAGTTGAAGGACATTTACGCTCTTTCCATATTTGGCTATTATTGAAAGAACCGCTATGAACATCGGGGTACATGTGCCCCTATGCGTCAGCACTTCTGTATCCCTTGGGTAAATCCCTGCAGTACGATGCTGGGACATAGAGGAGTACTATTGTTAATTTTTTGAGGAATCTCCACACTGTTTTCCAGAGAGGCTGCACCAGTTTACATTCCCACCAACAGTGTAGGAGGGTGCCCGTTTCTCCACATCCTTGCCAGCATCTATAGTCTCCTGATTTCTTCATTTTAGCCACTCTGACTGGCGTGAGGTGGTATCTCAGTGTGGTTTTGATTTGTATTTCCCTGATGATGAGTGACGCTGAGCATCATTTCATGTGTCTGTTGGCCATCTGGAAGTCCTCTTTGGAGAAGTGTCTCTTCATGTCTTCTGCCCATTTCTTCACTGGATTGTTCGTTTTTCAGGTGTGGAGTTTGGTGAGTTCCTTGTAAATTTTGGATACGAGGCCTTTATCCGATATGTCATTTGCAACTATCTTTTCCCATTCCATTGGTTGCCTATTTGTTTTACTGATTGTTTCCTTTGCAGTGCAGAAGCTTTTTATCTTGATGAGGTCCTAATCATTTTCGCTCTTGATTTCCTTGCCTTTGGGGATGTGTTGAGTAAGAAATTGCTGCAGTTGAGGTCAAGGAGGTTGTTTCCTGCTTTCTCCTCTAGGATTTTGATGGTTTCGTGTCTCACATTCAGGTCCTTCATCCATTTTGAGTTTCTTTTTGTGTATGGTGTAAGAAAGTGGTCTCGTTTCATTCTTTTGCATGTTGCCGTCCAGTTCTCCCAGCACCACCTGTTAAAGAGGCTGTCTTTTTTCCATTGGATACCCTTTCCTGCTGTGTCAAAGATTAATTGGCCATACATTTGTGGGTCCACTTCTGGGCTCTCTATTTTATTCCATTGGTCTATGTGTCTGTTTTTGTGCCAATACCATACTGTCTTCACGATGACAGCTTTGTAGTAGAGGCTAAAGTCTGGAATTGTGATGCCTCCCGTTTTGATTTTCTTCTTCAATATTACTTTGACTATTCGGGGTTTTTTTTGTGGTTCCCTACAAATTTTAGGACAGTTTGTTCAGGCTTTGAGAAGAATGCTGGTACAATTTTGATTGGGACTGCATTGAATGTGTATATTGCTTTGGGTAATAATGACATTTTAACAATGTTTATTCTTCTGATCAATGAGTATGGAATCTTTTTCCATTTTTTTTGTGTCTTCCTCAATTTCTTTCATAAGCTTTCTATAGTTTTCATTGTATGGGTCTTTACATCTTTGGTTAGGTTTATTCCTAGGTATTTTATGTTTTTTCATGCAGTTGTGAATGGGATCAGTTTCCTGATTTCTCTTTCTGTTGCTTCATTATTGGTGTATAAAAATGCAACTGATTTCTGTACGTTGATTTTGTACCCTGCGACTTTGCTGAATTCATGGATCAAGTCTAGAAAACTTTTGGTGGAGTTGGTCGAGTTTTCCATGTAGAGTATCATGTCACCTGTGAAAAGTGAAAGTTTCACTTCCTTCACCTTTGTCAATTCTGATGCCTTTTATTTCCTTTTGTTGTCTGGTTGCTGATGCTAGGACTTCCAGCACTATATTAAACAACAGTGGTGACAGTGGACATCCTTGTCGTGTTTCTGATCTCATGGGGAACGCTCTCAGTTTTTCCCAATTGAAGATATTAGCTGTGGGCTTTTCATAGTTGGATGTTAAGATGTTTAAGTAAGTTCCTTCTATCTCGACTTTCTCCAGGGCTTTTATTAAGAAAGGATGCTGTATTTTGTCAAATGCTTTTTCTGCATCTATCAAAAGGATCATATTGTTTTTATCTTTTCTTTTAATAACGTGATGCATCACATTGATGGATTTGTGAATATTGAACCAGCCCTGTAATCCAGGAATGAATCCCACTTGATCATGGTGGATAATTCTTTTTATATGCTGTTGAATTCGATTTGCTAGTATCTTGTTGAGGATTTTCGCATCTGTATTCATTAAGGATATTGGCCTGTAGTTGTCTTTTTTTGTTGGGTCTCTGTCTGGTTTGGGAATCAAAGTGATGCTGGCTTCATAGAATGAGTTTGGAAGTTTTCCTTCTATTTCTATTTTTTGGAATAGTTTGAGAAGAATGGGTATTAACTCAGCTTTAAATGTCTGGTAGAATTCCCCTGGAAAGCCATCTGGCCCTGGGCTCTTATTCACTGGGAGATTTTTGATCACTGATTCAATTTCTTCACTGGTTATGGGTCTGTTCATATTTTCTGTCTCTTCCTGTTTGAATTTTGG
>JAQQST010000775.1:0-14529 GCA_028646485.1 Cryptoprocta ferox
GAACAGGGAGGGGAGCGCGCGGAGAGGTGCAGGGAGGCGGAGGACGGGCGGGTCCCCCGCGACCTGCACCTGCACCTGCCGGGAGTGGGGGGGGGGCGCGGGGGGGAGAGGAACCACGTCCAGCAGCTGCTTTAGAGCAACAGGAGGGAGGCGCAGGGGAGGGGGTGGGGCTTTCTAGAGAGGAGCAGCGTCTTCACTCCGCAGAAGCCGAGGACCCGCAGGAAGACGGGGTCTCCGGGCCGGCGAAGGAGAGCGGGCGGATCGAGGGGTCCCCACGGTGAGCGGAGGGCCCGGGGTGCCGTGCGGGAGTGGAGGCGGAGGCGTCCCCGCGCCTGGAGCAGATGAAGGGCCTGGGGCCGCTCCGGCCGCCAAGTGTCCAGGACAGCGGCGCCCCGGCCCGCAGCTCCCCGCTACGGCCCGGGTCCCCAGCGCACAGGGCTGTGGTCTGTGCGGGGGCGAAGGGTACGGGAGGGACCCGGGCGCGAGGGAGGAGGGGCGGGGGAACCGGAGAGGAGGAGCTGGGGGGCGAGGGAGGCACCAATGAGAAAAAGACGCTGTCGCCTCCCAGAATAAATGCCAAAGGGTGAATGAATTTTTCTGTTTGTCGTTGTGTGTTGGCATAATTTCACACCTACGGGAAAGTTGCAAGAGTGTAAAGCATTCCTATATGCTCTTCACCCAGATGTCCCAAAAGTTAGGAATGAAGCCAGCCACAGCGGCAGTATTAATAGCGGAATTTAGAAATCCAGTGTCCGCCAAGAAAATAACTAAATCGTGCGGCTGATCAGATGTAAAATAAGCCTACAGTATAGGGGATGTTTACAATGCAGAGTTAAGTGAAAAGGCAGAGACATGAAAATAATTGCTATGGGGTGTTTTCTCAGTGACATAAAATTTGAAACAGATTCATTTTCAAAAAGTTGGAAAGAAAGATGACAACTGGAAACTCAAGGGACCCAGAGCAGCCAAACCCATCCTGAAAAAGAACAAAATGGGCGAACTCACACTCTCTGGTTTCGAAACTTACTACAAAGGAGCAGTAATCAAGACAGTATGGCACTGGTATAAGAAAAGCCATAAACCAAAATAAAATTGGGGGTCCAGAAATAAACCCTCATATTTATGGTCTCCTAATTTTCATCCAGGGTGCCAAAATAACCCAATGGGGGGAACAACAGCCTTTTTCTCCACAAATGGTACTGGGGAGCGCCTGGGTGGCCCAGTCGGTTGCGGGTTTGTGAAAGCCCTGGGGAATTGATGATGGCCCTGTGGAAAAGTCCGGCGGTTCCTCAAAGGGTTAAACATAGAATTACCACATGACCCAGCAATTCCATTCCTAGGTACATACCCCAAAGAACTGAAAACATATGTCCACATAGACACGTGTACATAAATGCTCATAGCAGCATTCCTCATAGGAGCCCCAAAACGGAAACTACCCAGATGCCCATCATGGGATTGATGGGTAAAAACAAAAACCAACCCCCTACACACAGATTAATGGATATACAAACTGTAGTCTACACACGCGGTGCAATACTATTTGGCCGTTAAAAAAATGAAATACTTCCGCAGGCTGCCACGTGGGTGAACTTTGAAAACACTGCGCTAAGTGCAAGAAGCCAGACAAAAAACACCACACATTGTATGATTCCCTTTATATGAATGTGCAAAACAGGCCAACCTATACAGACAGAAAGCAGATGAGTAGTTACCTAGGTGCGGGGTGAAGCGGGGCTCGGCGGGGCTCCGGGCAGAAAATGGGGGATTTCACAGCCATGGCTACAGTTTTCTTTCTGGAGGAAAGAAAATGTTCTAAAATTGACTGCGGTGATGTGTGCACATCTTTGTGAGTATACTATAAAACCACTGAATTGCACACTTTAAATGGGTGAATTATGTTATATGAGAATACCTCTCAATAAAGTCGTTATCAACAAAAAAACAATAATAAGCCTTTTATGTGTTAACATATTTTTATGAGAAATTACTGTATTTTCCAAAACAAAGAAATACAGTGAGAAGAGTGGAATTGTTTTATCCTTCTGCAAATCTCTTTAATGTAAGCCTAAGGAAAGACCAGAGGTTCTCACATGTGCTTTGCCAAATCAACCTGTTACATCAGTTGTGTCGCCTTCGCCTTTGCAATATTCCACAGGCACCTCCAGGAACGCCCAGACTACACTTTGAGAACCATCTGTCTCCTGTAAATTTTATATTTCCCCTTTTGTAATTGATCAGTATCTTTGGGGTTATGTAAATACTATTTCCTAGTTAAATTTTCACCCTCCAGTTTTAGCGACCGTTGAGGATTTTCGCCCAAATTGAAATGATTTTCTGCATCATCCCTTCTGCATTTTTTACTTGGCCTTCTGCTGCAAGGAAGAGCTCTCCTTTGTCTCCATTTACTTATTTACATCAGTATCGACTCATGGGTTCTTATTTTATTAAAAATCATAATCCGTTATCATTATTTACTGTGGTTTGAATCTCAAACTGCCCAAGCTTTGCGGTGGGGTCTTGGAAGGTTTCAACGAGGTGTATAAGAAAAGTCCTTCTGCTAGTTAAATAAAGTAACAGGCCTAATACAATAGTTAAGCAAATGCTCCCACTTAGTGAGCACGGAGTCAAATCCTGGTGGAGGTCCCCCGGGGGTCTCAAAAAAGCCCCCCAACTCACAGGTCCGAGGGCCTCCGCCCAGAATCTCTAGTCCAAGCAGCCGGTCCGGCCGCCGCTCCGCCCCCCGGCCGCCGCCGCCCAATCCTAGGCTTGCCCCGCCCCTCTCGCAAACCCTCGCCCTGTATCCCCGCGCCGATTGGCCAGGCCGCCAGCTCGGCGCGGCTCACGGAAGAGCCGGAGAAGCGGAGTTCGCTCCGGGAATGGGGCCCCCGCGGCCCTGCAGCGCATGCGCGCTGGGAGCCCGCTTGGGCGTTCCAAGCGGTCGGCTCTCCCGTGGGGTGGCGCGCGCTCCCGGCCGGCGGGGCGGCGCGCCGGCACGAGGCTCGCTCCCGAGAGGGCAGGTGGGGGCGGGGAGCGGGCGCTCGGGTTGTGGTGGCCGGAGGGGCCCGGGCCGCGAGGTCGACGCCTGTGGTTCCGGCGGCCGAGGCCAAAGGACCCACCGCGGCTTGGTCGCCGGAGAGGGAGGGCTCCGCTGCCGCCGCTGCCCGGCCGGTGCCCGGTGAGGACGGGTCCCAGCGGGGCGGGGAGGGTCGCGGGTCTCACGGCGTGGCCGCGCCCCCAACCAGGCCTCCCCCGGGTGTCCCCTGGGCTTCTGATACTGGGAGTGGGGGGGGGGGGTCACCTGGCTCTGCGTCTCGGCGCTCAGGCCGCCTCCTTGTCCTTCACCCGAGCCTCGTCCCCTCTCTCCTGGTTCCTCTTTCCCCCCAACCCACCCGGCCGGGGGCCGAGCCCTGACACCCCCAGTCACGGAGCCCCACGTTCGCCCGCCCCCCGCCGGCGGTGTCCGCCCCACCGGTGCTGACCCGCGCCCGCGCCCGCCTCAGCGCCGTCTCTTCTGTGCTGTTCTGTAGGTCCCAGTGACCTTGCACTTTTTACTATTAGCACCGCAGCTTCCACTCTGATTCTGTAGATTGCCTGTGGTGACTTTCAAACTTTTTTTGACTCAACCTACGCTAAGAAATAGGTTTTACATGCGGAGCTTGTGCTGTAGATGTAGATTACTGAAAGATAAGTTTAAAGGGAGAAATTACCCTAAGCTCTGCTGATTCAGCCGCATCTACTCTACCTTTGTTCTAATTCTGTTCTGTTCTGTTCTTTCCATTCCAAAAGGCTATTGTTAACCCATTAAATTGATTTCAAGACCTATTGGTTCCGACCACAGTTTGAAACCCTTGCTCTAAACCATCAGTCTTTGGGTTCCTTTACTTCTTGCCTTTGGGGGATGTTGAGTTCCAATAATCAGATAATCATGGGTAACCTTCAAGTCCCAAGAAAGGGTATATTTTTAACACTTTGACATTTCTGCTTCTCAAGGCCAAAATCATTTTGAGAACTTGACTTGAATTTTCTAGTTTGATGCCATCAGGTTTATCTTGTTCTTCCAAAAGCTCCTGGGACTTGGGGAAGAGACAGTGTATGAGGTTGGAGCTGGATTGCGGAGTGTTTATAACGGAGAGAGAGACGATTTTTACTGGAGAGAGAAATAATTAAAGTTCAGCTTTAGGAAGATAACCGGTTGGCACTGCGCAGAGAGAATTGGACTGGCTGGATGCCGGATGAGAGGGCTGTTAAGGAGTGGGTGGGGATCAAAGCCCTGCAGGGATGTTCAGTGGGAAGGCGATGGGAGGTGGCGTGACCCGGTATACGTGAGACATGAGGCTCCATTGGTCCTGATAAGGAAGGAGTAAAAATAGCTAAGGTTCTGGGGTGCCTGGCTGGCTCAGTCCGTGGAGCATGCAACTCTTGATCTCCAGGTTGTGAGTTCCAGCCCCACGTGGGGCATAGAGATTACTTTAAAAATAAATAAAATAAAAATAAAGCTAGGATTCTGATCTGATGACTGAAGGACTTGGGGCTGAGAGGACCCCGAGCTAGAGTCCTTCTTTCCATGCCCGTGGCCTCTCTAAGGCGGTCAGGAGCAGCGCTTCCCAGCGGACAGTCAGCAATCTTGATCATCAAGACTTGGGGTGTGCTCCTGGCATCGAACAGAGGCCAGGGGTGCTGCTAAACATCTCTCATTGCACAGGATGCCCCTCCCCCCAACAAAGAATTGGCTGGTACAGAATGTCAGTGGTGCTGAGGTTGAGAAGCCCAGCTCTAGAACCGCAATTCTCAATTGCTGGGGGCGGAGCCACTGGCACTGTGACCGCCTCCCAGAATGACACCTGTATGCACACGCAGAGACCTTGCATGTTTCATAGGAGGCTTCGCCAGTCGGTGAAGAACACCTCTCACCCTAGTGGCTCGCTAGTGTTTGCGGGAGGGGACAGCAGTTGGAGTCACCCAGGAGCTTTTTCGAACATCGGGACCCCTGAACCTGACAGAGAACTCTTTGTTCTCGTGTGATGATTTACAGTTTATAGAAGGATTTCACATACAGCAGCTCATTTGCCACTTTGCCTGTTTCACAGGGAACATCAGCCCAGAGAATCGATGGGATTTGCTCCAGGCCTCCCACCGGGCAAGCCAGCACTAAGGACCCGGGTACTGGCGGATGGGGATAGTGGCTCTCCCTCTCGACTGTGTAAAGGTAATTCTGTTGATCGGCTCCCAGCTGTCGAGTGGGGCTCAGCCTTTCAGGACCTCACCCAGTAGGCCTTACCTCAGCGGCAGCTAGTGGTCTGTAACACTGTGTGCCTCTTGGGGGTTCAGTTTACACTGACCCCCAGCGCGACAGCAACATCACACCAGGTGGCTTGAGTATTGCGTTTGAAGTACTCTGTACCTCGCTTCCGGGGGAGGGGAGAGAGGATAAGAGAGTGACGAATCCTAAACCATGAGGCTTTCGAGCTTTCCATTTACATCTGCCCGATTTAAAAATCCTCCAGTCATGCAATAAATCTTCAGTGAGTAAAACTTGACTATTATAAAACAAACACATTAGGGGCTCAAGTATTTACCTCTGACCATCCAAAGTAAAAAATACATTTAAATCCACCTAGAATAAACATACACATGTATAATAAATGAAAGTTTCATAAAATAATACCCACTTTTGTTGCATGCAATGCAGATTGAGATTTCACATGTAATTTTAAAAACTGACCGGAAGCAAAAATAAATAAATAAATAAATAAATAAATAAAAACTGACCGGAACCAGAGATTATAGGACCAATGACCTGGGCAGTTAGAAAGCAGAGTCTTAAACCAAAACAAAGGAAATAAAGCTGCTTGATACAGATGTAAAATGAACACATATGGAAACTTTCACTTAACTCATTAACCAACGAACCAGAAAGATCTAACAACCAGTGAGCAAGAGAATCCGAAGAAGATTCTAGAAGACTATAGATACTGAAATAAATGTGCACATGGAGGCAAAACTGGCGTCTTCTGCAGTGGGAAAAATTATTTGCATAGCTATACTTATTTACACGGGGAGAGTTTATTGCCTAGAGACTAGAATAATTTTACATTGCTCTCTGTTATCTACGCTGTGCAGAGTTATAAAAATAGTTCAAATCCTATCACCCTGGAAGGGCGTGTTCGAGACAGCACATGGTCTTCCACTGAAGTGGAAGACACTTCTTTTTGTTTTTTTTTAATGTTTATTTATTTTCAAGAGAGAGAGCAAGCAGGGGAGGGACAGAGAGAGAGAGGGAGACAGAGAATCCAAAGCAGGCTCCAGGCTCTGAGCTGTCAGCACAGGGCCTGCCGGGGGGGATTGAACTCATGAGATCATGACCTGAGCCAAAGTCGGTTGCTTAACCGACTGAGCCACCCACGCGCCCCTCGATGAAAGATACTTCTAATCTTGAAATAAGGCTGGTCTCATTAGATTTGGGCCGATTGTTTGCATAGGTACCAATGTGCTAATTCACCATAAAGGCCTTCTTGAGTTTGCTTTGTTGGAAATCTTCATAAGAAATCTCAGATGGGATTTTTAAAAATCTGGCATTTGCTATCCCATGATATAGAAGCTATGCTCAAGAATTGTCTCCGCCAGATTTCATTTATACTGCTTATAAGTTCGAGCACATTCCTGTCTGTATTCTTGAGGTCCCCCACATACCCGAAGGCATCTGACACTTGTTAAAGTGTTAAAGGATCATTTCAGGAAAGATAAAATCATCACTCTCCCACTGGTAGAAAATAAACAGATAATAGTGATTTTATTTAATGCAGTAATGAAAATGTGACAGATTAAATGAGATCATGTATATAAAATGCTTAATGGGGTGCCCAGCACACAAAAAAAGCAACAACAAAAAACCCCTTCAAATCCTTCTTAGGTCAGCCACCTGTTTCTCAAGGGCATCTATTCAAGTGTTTCCTAAAGCAGAGTCTATGGTCCCCCAGTGCTAGAGGCTCATGGGATACTAGTTAAAAATCCAGATTCTGGAATCCCTTTCCAGACTCTCTGTCAGAATTTTTGGATGGAAATCTGACCATTTGCATTTTTATCAAGTGCCTTGGGGAATTCTTATGAAGCCCAGAATTACACAAATAATTGTAATAAAACTTGCATGAAGGGGCACCTGGGTGACTCAGTCAGAAAAGCATGTGACTCTTGATCTCAAGATTGCGAGTTCAAGCCCAACATTGGGTGTAAAGATTACTTAAATATTTTTTTTAAGTGCATGAAAACTGTACTTAACCTCATTATATGGATGCACTCTATTCTATTTCATTTTTTAAACACTGATCTTAAGTAGGGTTCCTCATCCTTGCTCTGTTGGCATTTTAGACCAGATGCTTTTTTTACAAATTTTTAAAATGTTTTATTTATTTTTGAGAGAGAGAGAGACAGAGTGTGAGCAGGGAAGGGGAGAAAGAGGGAGACATAGAATCCGAAGCAGGCTCCAGGCTCTGAACCTGATACGGGGCTCGAACCCATAAACTGCGAGGTCATGACCTGAGCCGAAGTCGGACACCTAACCGACTGAGCCACCCAGGTGCCCCATAGACCAGATGCTTCTTTAAGGGGGTGTTGGGGAGGCTACTCTGGGCACTGGAGGATGTTGAACAGCCTCTGTGGCCCCCTCCCCACCTGATGCTAGTCGTGTGCCCTGCCTCCCTGTCCTGACAACCAAAACTCTCCCTGGACGTTGCCAAGTGTTGCCTGGGAATCACATTGACTGACAACCACCAGTCCTAACCCACTACATTGATCCATATGGTTAGAATCCTCCACTTGCAAAGAATTATTTTAACTCATTTTAAGAGGTTCAGCCCTGAAGGCAGACACAGGAGTCTTGAATGATGACTCTGTCTTTATAGGCCTTGCTCTTGGCCACAGGAACCAAAGACTAAGCCTCAGTTCCTCCTCTGTGATATGAAAGAATAGTGGACTGTCATTGACGAGATTATCTGGAAGAGGAAGCCATGTGTGCAGAGCCCTTCAGGGAGTGCCAGGCACTCAGCTGTATTTGGTAAATATTAAATGGTGAAATCGCAGTACTTGAGACTCGTGGAGGATGTGTCAGCCAGAATACAGACGGGAAAACAGAAACCACCGTAAGATTTCAGCTGGGAATTTCCGTGCGGTCCCTGGTGGTGGAGGGGCGAAGAGGCCACAGGGAACAGTGAGCAGCCTGGACAGAGCGGGGGGCTGGGTGCTGCCCGCACAGCAGGCCTAGCGCCAGGCCTGAGGGGGCCCCTGCAGAGCCGGAGCACACAGTGGCTCCGGGAACAGCCTGCAGTGTCCCGCAGTGCCTCCCATCGGCTGGATCAGCTGGATGTCACTGTGACAAACCATGAAAGAGCTGGTTTGTAGGGACACCTCCGTGCCGCTGACGACTTACTCTGGGGGCCTGCCCGCAGCTCTGAGCATCAGCTTCCTCTGTAACGGGTGCTGCTTACCTCAAGCCTCAGTCGCTCAGGGCTGGGGGAGGCACCCCATTAGCTCGGCAGCAGCTGGGCCCGGGCTTGAGTCTTGGCTCTCACTAGCTGTGTCGTCCTGGGCCACTCACTGAAGGCCCCAGAAGCAGAGCGGGGACGACCGATGGTGGCCCTCGGCGGGGAGATTGTTGGTTTACTGTACTGGTCATGCGAGCTGATGCCAGAGGAATTTTGTTCCTGGCTCAGGTCCCAGGTCCCAGGACCAACAACAAGGCTCAGGGCAGGAGGGTGTCTCCCAGTCCCTTTTTCTCTCTCCCCGTCATCCTCTCTCCCCCTTCCACCCAGGAGGTCTCCGTCACTTCTTTTCTCTGCCACCTCCCATTGTGCCTGTAAGTTTGAAACGGGTTTTCAAGAATGTTTTAATTCTAGACTTTTGAAAGATTGCAAGGATAGTACGATGAATTCCTATGTACCCTTCATCCAGTCTCTCTGATTGTCAGCGTCTGACCTGATGCCGCGCAGCGATCATAGCCAGAAAGTCAACGTGGGTGCAGTGCTGTTAACTTGACTCTGATTTCTGCAGCTTGTTCCCGGAGTCCTTTTTCGGTTCCGGCATCCCATATTGCATTTAGCCATGGTCTCCTCAGTCCCCTGCAGTCTGGGACAGGTCCTCAGCCTGCCCCTGTCCTTGACGACCTCAGCAGTTTTGAAGTGTCCTGGTCAGTTGTTTTGTAGACCGTCCCTCCATGTGGCTTGTCTGATTAAAGCAGGGGTGTGCATTTTGTGCAGGAATATCACAGAGATGACGTGTCCTCCGCGGTGCATCTCATCAAGGAGGTCATGGTGTTGATGTGTCTTATGGCTGGTGAAGTCGACCTTGATCACTTAGGGGGGTGTCTGCGGGATTTCCCCACCATCAAGTTACCATCTTTCCCTTGATAGTTAATTAATATCTTAGAGGGAATGTCTGAGCCTACGTAGGTCGCACAATAGGGATTTTAATCTCCTTGACTTTTATTCATGTCTCTGTTCTGTCGTTTATATTAGTCTTTAATTTCCTGCGTGACATGTCACGGGAGAGTTACGGAGTTAAAGGAAAAATTATCAAGCGAGACATCTCCCGTTTCCCCGTGGTTCAAAGGGTTCATGCACATTGCACACAATTTTAGGAAAACAAAAGAAATGTAAGGAGAAAATAAATCACTATTCTTATAACTTTTAACGTTTTGAGATACTTCTTCCTAGTTACTTAAGTTTTTTTTAATGTCACGAATACATAAAATTAGTCCATAACCGGCGACTGTGAGCAGAGCTGGGAAATGGCAGGAGAGGAGGTGTGGAACGAGGGTCCGGAGGCCACACCAATGTCCAAGTCATACTTTGTGTTTTTTTGGAAAAACCTTAGCTTAGAAAAGATAGTATTTGCAGAATTTGTTAACTACATCTGCTTTCTAACTAATAAGTTTTGTAAATACAAACATTTTTGGAAAGCTTTACTTATTTTTGGTACACGGAAAAACTCCCAAATACTGCTTTGGAAACATTTGGATCAGGTAAAGTTCATGTTTACCAAGGATGCAGGAAGTTCGTTTTAAGGAGCAACATCGCCATCTTGTGGTCCTCCCGAGCATTGTTCCTGAGGGTTTGGATTTGTGTCCACACGGCTGTGGGCCTCCATTACGTAAGATTTCATCCTTTACAAGCGCTCTGTCAGAGCCGCGGGTAGGGGCCCCCCGCCGTGGGGTGACATAGCAAACCACATGTTGAATGCAATGTATATGCTACTGAAAACAAAATGTCTGTTAAGAGCACTAATCTAAGAATGGAAATAGCTGTGCATTTGAGTGGCAGGATTATGGGTGATTTACTAGTATTATGTTCTTAAGATTTAAAAAATATTTGTATGCAGTTTTTACGATAGAATATGAGCAACTTACAAAAGATTCCAATATATAATCCATGCCGAGGCACCTGGGTGGCTGAGTCAGTTGAGCGTCTGACTTTGGCTCAGGTCATGGTCTCACAGTTCGTGGGTTTGAGCCCCATATCAGGCTCGCTGCTGTCCATGTGAAGCCTGCTTTGGATCCTCTGTCCCCCTCTCTCTTTCTGCCCCTCCCCTGCTCATGCTTTCTCTCTCAAAAATACATAAAAACAGTTAAATAAATAAATACATATATTCCATGCCGCCCCTCTTCTTTGCTGAGAAAACCAAGCCCTGGAGTGAAAAGCCTGCTATGGGTGTAGAAAAGTGTTTTTCTACACCCATAGCAGGTGTAGAAAAAAATGTATAAAAAAATTAAAATCTTAAAAAAAATAAACTATTTTTCATCCAAGTGGCCCTGGAGACCTTAGTCCCCACAAGGATTTTTAAAAACAGTTTTACTGAGCTATGAATTACGTCCCATACAATTCCCCTATCAGAATGGTATAATTCAGTGCTCCCACAGCATTCACAGAGCTGTACGACCGTCACCACAATGGATTTTATGTTTTCAGCACCCGAATTAAGAAGTTCCACACCCCTTAGCATCACTTCCTAATCTCCCCTCCCTCCCTCCAGTCCTAGGCAACCACTCGTGTTCCTTCTGTCCCAGTGGCTTTGCCTGTTCTGAACATTTCATATAAACGGAGCCATACATTATGCACTCTTTTGTGTCTGGCTTCTCTCACTGAGCGTGATGTTCTCAAGGTTCGTCCACATGGCAACAGGTGTCAGTGCTTCCATCCTTTTTATTGCTGAATAAATTCTCTTCTGTGGATGGACCACATACAGGCCAGAGCGGGCGGTTCGGTGGGAGAACGCGGTTTACAGGCTGACCGAGCCGGCGCCAATCCTGCATGCGGCCGAAGAGGAGGAGAGTGGTGTGTGGAGAGCAGGCAGGCCGCCTCCAGGCAGCCAGGCTGAGAAGGGAGGAGTGTGGGCCATTCTTGCCAAGTTGAGCTGTTGGCAGAAGGGGGGGCTTTAGTTAGGTCTTGTTTCAGGACACAGGAGACCAGAGAAGAAGCTTGGTGGTCCCCCGTGCGAAGAGCCGCCGGAGGTGGAGAGGCTTGGCACCAGACACAGCAGGAGGAGAGAAGTGGGCAGAGGGCCCGCAGGGGCGTGGGCGGTATGCCAAGGGAACTGGGCGGAGACACTTGCATTTTCCAAACCGGATAACATATGTAGGCCCTCTTTATCCAGTTAGTGAAGAGTGACAAGAGCTTGTGAAAGCACCCATCCTCGGTGGGTAACCTGTGAAACAGATCAAAGTGTAAAATTCTGAATCATGGAGGACTAACCTTAGGTACTCTGAAATCTGCCTGTTTTGGAGAACCTCATTCACCAGGGGTGTTAGGTAAATGGAACATCACAACCTGTAGTTTACTACAGATTTGTGTGTGTGTGTATGTGTGTGTGTGTGTGTGTGTGAAAATATATATAACAAAAAATTACAGTTTGAGTCATTCTAAGTGCACAGCTAGGTGCCATTAAACACTTCCACACTGTCCACCACCATCACCAACCACCCCCCGAATTTGCCCCCATTCCCGCTCTCCTCCCCACACCCCCTGGCAACCACCACGGACTCTGTCTGTGGATTTGGCAGCTAGAGCTACATCCTAGAAGTGGGATCATACAGCATTTGTTTTTTTGTGATGGTCTTATTTGAAGTTATGTACTTTTTATTTTTTTTATCTTTTTAACGTTTTATTTATTTTTGAGAGAGAGAAAGGAGACAAGACACAGAATCCGAAGCAGGCTCCAGGCTCCGCGCTATCAGCACAGAGCCTGATGGAGGGCTTGAACGCACGAACTGGGAGATCATGACCTGAGCTGAAGTCGGACGCTCAACCGACTGAGCCACCCAGGCGCCCCTACCTAATTTTTAAATACGTAATTCTCATCGCTCTCCTTTATACTTAATATTTCTGTTCTTCTGACTGAATTACCAGCCCTTTGAATGTGGTCGTCTGAGGGATTTAGAATGTGTAGCATGGCACCTGAAGTTCAAAAGCACTTTGTTGTTGTGTATTTCACAACCTTTACTCTTTCAACCATCAGAAAGCCAAACCCACTAGGTTCAGTCACTTGCCAAGAATATCAGTTACTGCTGAGTAAGAAATGACCCTGATCTCACTGGCTTAAAATAGCAGTTTATTACTGATTGATGTTCCATGAGCTGGGTGGCCGTTCCTCTGTTGGTTTCTTCTGGCTCCTTCATGTGGCTAAACACAGTTGCGGGGTCTGCGGGGACAACGCAAGATGATTTTCCTCTATTCCTGGCAGTGCCTCCACCGCCCTCTCCACCTGCAACTGGCCTCTCCCACGACTCCCTAACCTGGCAGGCTCAGGGCCATATCTTATGAGGGTGAGGACTTCCATACCCCCCAGCAGGCTTCTGCCACATTCAGCAAGTGACCAGTCTGGGCTGGAGCCAGTCCAGATGAGAGACCACATTGCAGAGAGTCCTGCATACTTTATAGGAGAATTTGTGTCCATTATAAACAATGGATATTCCAAAGCCCTCTAATGGTTGAGAATGGTGTCAATCCACTCTAAATTCTAGGTCATGCCAGATTCATGCTTTTCTGCAGGGGGTAGTCAACCATAGGGTATGGAATTTTTTTCCATATACTTTGAGGGTCTTGGAGGTCTTTTAAATTTTTTTTAAATGTTTATTTTTGAGAAAGAGTATAAGCAGGGGGAAGGGCAGAGAGGGAGACAGAATGGGAAGCACTATCCTGCTGTCAGCACAAAGGCCTATATGGGGCTCGATCGCAGGAACCCGGAGATCATGACCTCAGCCAGAGTCGGAGGCCTAATCGACTGAGTCACCCAGGCGCCCCTTGGAAGCCTTTGAAGCAGGACTTTGGGGTGCCACTGCCTCCTGGCTCGGGGTACCCATGACTCTGGTCCCTTCCGGGGAATGTAGGGGCTCTTAGTCATGACAACGCCCTCTGGTCCGGAGGAGGCAGGGCTTCGGTGCCTGATGGTCTGACCCTGAGGCCGCTGCCGACCCTCCTGCCCTGCGCGTGGTGGTGCTTGATGCCCAGTCCTGTAGGAGTGTGCGTGCGGTGTGGACAGTGGCCACGCCGCTTGCGGGAGGGGCCCCGAGTTGTCTGAAGCCTCCCGTGGAGGGGCGGCCCCCCCCCGCCCCGCCCCGCCCCCCCCCGCCCCGCGCCCTCGGCTCGGCCGCCTGGAGGCGGCGGGCACTGCCGGCGGGCGGGCGGCGGGCGGGGCGCAGGGACGCGGAGCGCGCGAGCCGGGGGCGGGCTGTCAGCGGAGGGACGGGCGCCGGGGCCAATCCGCGAGGGGGCGGGGCGGCCCGGGGGCGGGGCCTCGCGCCATCACGCTCTCCCGCTCGGAGCGTATCTGCGCAAAGGCGACTTCTCGCTGCGGCTGGTCCCCTGGCTCCTCCGCGTCCCTTGACCCACCGTGTGGGGCGTGATGGGCAGGACAGGGAAGGGCCGCACGAGCGGAGCGGGGGTTGGCTTGTCCAGGGGGATGACGCAGGAGGGCAGGCCAGCCGGGACTCCCAATAAGGTGTCCCGTTACCTGGAAGATTTCCTGGAGTCTCGCGCCCCCCACCCCCAACCTGGGATGAGCTTACCTGCGGCCCTAGGATGAACAGCAAGGGGGGGTGGTTCGGGCACACTGCGCCTCTCTGCACCTTCTGCCTTGGCTGTGTCTCCGTGGGGTCACTGGGGCCCTGCCCTTGGGAAGCTGAATGTGGGCCCCAAACCAGGGAACTTCAGAGCAGGAATGGGGGACCAGAGGGAATTGGAACTGGAAACACTTGGACATGAGGGTGACAGCTCACAGATGGAAAGCTGAAATGTGCAGGAAAGCTGCAGTCTTGAATGTGGGCTCTTGAGGGGAGGTGGGAGAGACAGGACCCTCACCCATCACCCAGTCCCCCCACAAGGATACACCAGGGCTCCAGCTCCAGCCTAGCTCTACCCCCATAATACATTTTTTTTTCTGCTTCTCCAGGCCAGAATCCGGGGAGCCCTCAGTGACTGTGGATTCTGCAGACGCATCTGCAGTCCCGTCCCCACCCAGCTGAGGCAGCGCCAGCACCGGCTC
>JAQQST010000776.1:0-14526 GCA_028646485.1 Cryptoprocta ferox
GGGGAAGGGGAAGGGGGAAAGGTAATGGGGGGTGATGGTCATGTTGGAGGTTACTTGTGGGGAAGAGCACTGGGTGTTATATGGAAACCAACCTGACAAGAAACTATAAAGTTAACAATAAATAAATAAAAATTAGGGAAATAAGCAAATTAAAAATAAAAATTAAAAAAGCCAAAAAAAAAAAAAAAGAAAACAAAAGGAATTCAGGTTTGAGTTGGTGCATGGATGGGACAAAGGTGAATGAGCAGATGTGGAAGGTGACGGAGAAAGGAGTCGACAGAGAGTGACAGGGAAAATGGTAGTGCTATTTGCTGAGCTGGGGGAGCATAGAGTCGAACCAATTTGTGTGTGTGTGTGTGTGTGTGTGTGTAGAGAATGAAGTACTGAGTTTGAAGTAGTGTGAATAGCCAGGGAGACATGTCTCAGCAGTAGATATGTGTGGCCTTGGAGCTTGGAAGAGAGATTTGGGCTGAAGCATAGAATTGTGAATTGATGACACTGTGCAGACAGAGAAGATATCCTGGAACACCCACATTTAAGATGTGAGCAGAAAAAAAAATAAGATGTGAGCAGAGGAAGAGGGCCCAACATTGTATGGGTACAAAGCAGAATGAGATAAAGACTCTGTCTTTGTGGAGTTCACACACATTAGCCAAGGGAGACACATTCAGATAAGTTCTGTAGGCCTGCTACTAGCCCAGACACTGTGGAGAAGACAAAGTTTTGACAATATTCATAGGCTGCCTTGCAGGATTCTCCAAGTATTCTATGGGCATTAACTAGTCTTCTCTCCCACAAGACTGTATGTATATGACTCCAGTGCAGGGAGGGAGAGAAGAACTTGTGTTTGGAGGAATAAATGGAATTCAGATTTTAAGGGCATAGGCCTTTTCTAAAATACCCAGGGTCAGCCTTTTTGATGGGTAGTTCATGCAAAATAGGCACTGATAAAGGTTGAAAAGTCAGGAGGCAGTCTGGAAACCAGGAGTTAGGAGGCTGGGGACAGGTTACTACCCCAGCTCATAGGTGCATTATCTAGTTTGGTCCAAATCAAGTTGTCAGAGAGACATGTGGGCTGATCAGGAGCTTCCATGTGCCCAGTTTTCACTCCACAGCTACGTCAAGCATCTTCTCCATCCCTAGCCTGGGTACCAGAAACTAGACCAAGATTAGGAAGGGGCCTTAGTAACTTTGAGGCTCCTCAGACCATTACCACATTGTTAATCACACACCATGCACAAAGCCATGATTGAAGAAATGTTTACTGAATAAATTCAATTGATAGATTTAAACAATCAGGATAGTCTAAGAGGAGGGGGATCTATTTTTGCTTAATGTACAGGTTTATCTTTTAGAATTAAATAAATTGTCCACTTACAAATAAAATCTGAGTATCATTAGTATTATTGGCAAGTGTAAAGAGCATCAGGAAATACACCTTGATGCTTGCCTTGTGGCTCAGTTTCCCACCTTGTCCTACTTTTGGCAACGTGCTTTGTCATTTTTTGCCACATTGCACGAATCTCTATACAGAGATCTCTTCTCTATATTCGCAGAGTCTCGCACTGTGCCTGGTATATTAGTAGGTGGTTGTATTAGTCAGGGCTCACCACACAAATGTAACTAAGAGGATGTGTGTGTGTGTGTGTGTGTGTGTGTGAGTGTGTCTGTGTCTGTGTGTGTGTGTGCAGGCTTGTGTCTGTGATTGATTGATTGATTGGAAGTAGCGCACACAATGTGGGGGCTGGCAAGTCCAAAATCTGCAGAACAAGCTCAAGTCCAAAGGCAATCTGGAGGCAGAATTTCTTCTTCCTCAGAGAACCTCAGTCTATTGCTCTTAAAGCCTTCAACTGATTGGATGAGGCCCACCCACACTGTAGAAGGTAATCTAATTAACTCAAAGTCTACTGATTTATTTATTTTTTTCCTTTTTTAAAAAAATGTTTATTTATTTTTGAGAGAGAGAGAGACAGAGTGCGAGCAGTGGAGGGTCAGAGAGAGGAAGACACAGTATCTGAAGCAGGCTCCAGGCTCTGAGCTGTCAGCACAGAGCCCGACATGGGGCTTGAACTCACGAACCATGAGATCATGACTTGAGCAGAAGTTGGCCGTTAAACCAACTGAGCCACCCAGGTGCCCCTAAAGTCTACTGATTTAAATGTTAATCGTATGTAAAAAAGTACCTTGGGGCATCTGGGTAGCTCAGTTGGTTAAGTGTCTGACTTCAGCTTAGGTCATGATCTCACAGTTGGTGGGAGAGTTCTGTGTGTGTCTCTCTCTGCCCCTCCCCCACTCATTCTCTGTCTTTGTCTCTATCTTCTTTCTCAAAAATAAATAAATATTAAAAAAATGAAAATACCTTCACAGCAACATCTAAACTGATATTTGACCAAACATATGGGCACCCAGAGCCTAGCCAAGTTGACACATAAAATTAACCATCACAGTATTTAACATGTGTTTAGAAATTCAACTGCAATCAAAAGTGGACTGCCTGCATTTGCATACTACTTCTGAACATCAGGTAGCAAATACAGTGGACACACAAACATTTAGGGAACACCAGGGCACTGGTTAATTTCTGACTAGAAAAAAGTTTTTCAATAAAGCCTGTGGAACATGAAATGGAAGTAATTAAGGTACAGATGGAATTTATTTCCAGAGTCCTTCCAATCTTTTAATCATTTTTTAACTGATGAACCACAACATTATTCATCAATTAAGAGGCAATAAAGTAACATGAGCTGGCATTCTTGGAACTGGTTTCTAGCCCCTCCTGCATCATTAGCTGGCTAAGTGACCTTGGGCAACTAATTTTACCTTTCTTGGCTTCTGCTTCCCCAACAGCAAAACAAGATCCCAGAGAGTCTTTAAACCAAATGTAGTATAATAAATTGAAGGCTTTTGAAAAATCTGGGTTCAAATCTTGGTTCTGACAGTTACTGGTTTTTCATGAGTTACTTTTGAGCCCATTTCTGCAGCTGCAAGATACAAATACAGATACTTACAACAGGGTAGTCACGAAGATCAAACAAGATAAATTGGGTGCACTGTGTATAATAGGTGTGAATTCCTTTCACTGCCCCTTCCTCTTTCAGTTCAAATACTATATGATTCTGTTCTGTGAAGGTGTAAAGTTAATCTGTCTTAGAAAAATACAACTTCCAACAGAGAGACTAATCAGAAGCAGGAAACTCAAAAGATGTGTTTGAGATTATAGTCTTGAGCTGCTTTTGTTATGGTGGAATTTCATGTCATTTGGAAAGAATATTTATGGCCATTTGGTATTCTTTCAGATCTTCCTAAAGTCCCTTTGCTCTTTAACTCCCATGGGCCACTTTGATGGCTTTGTGAGGGTTCTGGAAAGGAAGGAAGGTCAAAGTTCTGGGTATCCCTGCAATATCTGAAGGTTGAGTGCTTGCTATATGCCTTACCCTATGCTTGCATTATCTCACTTAATATTCACAATAAGTCAACAACGGTAGGTACTATTATTAATATTCCATGTTTATGAGGAAACTGAGGCTCAGCAGGATGACGTAACTTGCTTAAGATTACATAGCTAGCAAACATGGAATTGGAATTTACTCTCATTTCTGCTTTGATTCAGAACATAGGCTCTTAACTACTATACTGAGTTGCCTCTTCTTGGGTAAGATCTGTTTTATAAAACATACACACACACACACACCCATACAGGCTTTTGACATTTTGAAAAAAGTTTTTCACTAGAATAATTAGTAGTGTGTATATGTATGTGCGTGCACATATGCTCCCATATATACACACTATTTAAATAATTGAAAATTGAGGGGTTAGGGAACAAGGCTCGCTCACTTTTCTTGAAATTCAGATCATTTTCAAAGTTCTACAAGGTGGGGTGGGTGTAGTTAGCAAAGTCAATAAGAGGGCTATGCCTCTATTTATCTGTAACATTGACCATACATCACATTTTGCTTGAGACTACTATAGGGTATTCCTTAGTAGCTACCATGTATCTAGTGCTTTCTATGTGCCAGGCACTATGTTGAGGGCTTTATGTATTATGCCATGTAACCCCCCAAACAACCTTATTCAGCAGATGAGAAAACTGAAGGTCATAAATTATATCACTTGCTCGAAGTCATACAACTAGTAAGTCTCACAGCCAGGATTCAACTCAAATGTCAAAGCCATTGTTTTTAACCACTATGCCAGCTTTCCGTGAAAAGCATTGTTTTAGCTCCATAAATTAAACACAGAACTACCATACGATCCAGCAATTCTACTGCTAGTTATATGCCCAAAAGAACTGAAAATATGTTTTCAAACCAAAACTTATATGCCAATGTTCATAGAGACTCTAGTCACAATAGCCAGAGGGTGGAAAAAACCAAAATATCTATGAATACATGAGTGAATAAACAAAATGTGGTATATTCATACAACAAAATATGATTCAGTCATAAAAAGGAATGACATTCTGATACAGACTACAACATGGATGAATTTTTAAAATATATGCTAAGTGAAAGAAGCCAGACACAAAAGGCCATATATTTTATGATTCCATTTATATTAAATATTCAGAATAGGCAAATCCACAGAGATAAAAGGAGTGGAGTGGTTGACAGGGTCTAGGGAGAGGTGGGAATGGGGAGTGACCGCCTAATGTGTATGGGTGTCCCAATGGTGTGGTGAAAAAGTTTTGGAACTGGATAGTGGTGATGGTTGCACAACTTTGTGAATGTGCTTAATGTCACTGAATTGTACACTTTAAAATAGTTAAAATGATAAGTTTTAGGTTATGTGTATTTGACCACAATAAAAATCAATCAATCAATCAACAATCAGTGCATTGGTCCTTGATTTTCCTTATGCCTAACTTTGTGGGATTTGCTCCTTAAAGCATTTACAAGGATCTCCTTTCTGCTGGACCATAAACACTCTAGGCTCATTTCCCCCTCTCTGCCATACTCTTACTATCCCTTCCCTATTCCGTGGAGTTGGAGTCTCCTCTTTCCTCTCTATCAACTCAAATTTTAACCATCTTCCATAGTCTGTCTCATTCATGAGGACTTTCTGATTATTTCTTCTCTTCTGCTTCTAATAAAAAAACCCAGAATAACTCAAGTAGCTTCACTTTATTTTTAAATTAACATTAAAACGAACCATTATACAACTATTTCTTAAGATAACACTTTTTGGTTCTCAGGCCAGTGTCCCTTCTATTAACACCTCACAGTTTCCCACAATACTTAGAATTTTCACATGAGTTGGCATATTATTTTATACATATATTTGGGAGGGGTTCCTGTGGGTTAGCATATTTCTCTGGTAAGACACTCACTTCTTGATGGTAATACCTGTCTCTCACACATCTTTGAATCACCCAGCATGTGCTGGCACATAATAGATGCCCAGTCAAATACTTCTGATGAGTGATCTACATATTTTAACAACCTGCCTCAAATCCATTGCTGACATGTAAAATAGGACAGTATTACCCATCACTTCATCAGAAAGGAAACATGTGTTTATTCTACCGTAATCTGGTTTTTAACAAATTAGGATCAGATGAGTTCTTACTAGTGAAGCAAAGAGCAGACAGACACTTTCCAAGAAGGCAATGTGATGTAGTTAAGGGCATTTATTCTGAACCAAAACAGACAGGGAAGTAAACTCCAATTCCATGTTTACTATCTGTGTAATTTGGGCAAGGTACATTACCTCTCTGTTTCTTCAACTGTAAACACAGAACATTGACAATAGTATCTACCTTTGTGTGGTTGTTGTAAATACTCAATGAGATAATGCAAGCATAGTGCCAGACAGATAGCAAGCACTCAACATATGTTCCTATTTATGATTATCAGCTGCTTTTCTAAGCCTCCCTCCTAAGGAAATAGTTTATTCATCAACCTAGGGCTCAGGGAAGCATTCAGCCTAGACGTCTATAGTATGGTAGATTCAACCACAGGGTCCTAACTGATGGCATCAGGACCTAAAGATATATATTAGGAAGGTCCAGTAATTGAATCCAGGAAAATGCGGACTGATGCTGTGATGCTGTAATTATGTCCTAATAAGTCCAATTAACTGTGCCAGCCAGATTCCTTTTGGAATAACTGCAGCATTCCTAAGCCTGAGAACAAAAGTGTGATTAGAAAGAAGGGCTAGTTTGCATCCTGGCAGATGAACAAGGGATCTTCTTGTGGCTTACCAGCTGATAATAGAGAAATCAGTGGACGGGAATGAGATGGCATTCCCAGTGTTTAACCACAAGAACAAGCCTTTTAATTCCCTAAGCCCTATGGATCTCTTGGACACATGGTTATTCATCAATTTTATTCAAACATCTGATTGCCCATGCATGCCAAGACAGTTGCCCACATTTCAGTAGACTGGCTCGTGCCTGGGCACAGGAATTTGAGGCTGAAGAGTGAAGTGACATGAGCTGTAAAGAAGCAGGGGAGTCAGAACAAGAAATGGCCTTGGGAATTAAAGGGCTGTAATCTTTGTAAAGAATTAGCAATGCACACACACAGCTCTTTCAGACTGGCCTTGCTCAGGAATCCAAACCTCAGTCAGTATCGCTAGAGGTTATAGAAAGCCATTGGCAAAGATTTCTTGGATTGCAAACCTATTGTTGGTAAATAATTGGCTACTCCCATAATGTGCAATCTCCACTTGAATGATTATTCTCCTAAGGTTGGATAGGTCTGTTTGCCTGTTTGAGTGAACTATCGCTAGCCTTTCTGCCATATGCTATGGTTCTCAAAAGCCATGGTTAGAAAAGAGTCTGTGGTATTGTAATCAAGCAGATAAACAGCTTTGTTTGGCCTGGTCCTGCAGTTAGTTTTATTCCTTTTGAAGGTAGGCATGAATCTGATTATTGAGTTTTGAAAATGTCAACTGGAATCTTAACTGAGTTTGGACTATATGTATAGCATGTAAAAGACCAGAGGCGGGCCAGGAGAAAGAGAATTTTTGTTGTCAAGCTAAGCTTCACAAGATATCAGAGAATGACATAGGATATCTTTCTTAACTAGTGCACTTTACAATGGCTATCTCTAATTTTCCACTCATCCCAACTTTCCCTGTGGCCACACACCTGTCCCCTTCCTGCCAAAAATGAGGCAGCATTTAAAAATCACTACCTCTTGGAAACCAACCTGACAATAAACTATAAAGTTAAAAAAAAATCACTACCTCTGACTTGTGGAAATTAGTGGAGGAGGGGAGGTGGGAATGAGGGTGGGGTGGGGAGCACTTTCAGGAAAACCAAGAATGGACTACAGGGCAGCTCCAGAGCTAGACAAAAGCCTGGGCTAAAACTGTACATTAAGACTAAATCAGACCCATGGCTTCTGAATCTCACACCACATTCCTACTGGGTGTTTTTTTAAAATTTATTTATTGAAAGAACTCTACAATTAATTGAAAACCAATATTAAGACATATATAATGTCCTCTCTTATTGCATTCTGTCTTCATCCAACCCTTGCCCCCTTCATTCCCCTTTCCTTCTTGATCTGTTCTTTTGCTACACTTGCTCCCTCCTTGTTTTTCCCAGAGTCATTACTCTCTCAGAAATGCGGCTCTTAGCAGCCTAGTCCAGTCCTCACCCTCACCCTTCCAAGTGTTCACAGCTACTTGTTGTGGGAGCCAAATCCTAATCTTCCTCCACATTTTTACAGATAACGCTCTCCTAACCATAGCCTCCACCGAAAGTAGACAGGCCTCCCCCTTCCTGTGAGTGATGGCAATCTACTTGAGAAGTGAACAGATTTTGAACTCAAAGCGAGGAGCACAGGCTTCAGAGCTGGTGTCCTGAACTGCTGTCTCTGACCTGCCTTGACTCCATCTCTTGGCCTCTTTTTAATCTTTTTTGGCTTCTGACCTCATGACTCATTTTCCCCAGTCAAAGTCTTACCTTGGATCTGATTCTTGCTACAGTCTCTCTGTTTTGGGGCTTATCTGATTTCCTCCACCATGATGATTCCATCTCCTTTCCTTGCTATGTTGCACTTGACTGCCCTGGACAAACACCTTACTCAATTCTCTTTCAAATTCAAGCACAGAATGCTGAAATTCTGCTCAAATCCCACCCCCTCTAAACTTGGTTAACTATTATTCCTGGAACCCATTTAACACTTAACATATACAACCTCATAATGTAATATTTTTACATCCATTCAGTCCACAGATAACAAATGTCTTTTGTTTGCATTCACACTATGCTGCAAATATGCAAATAAAGTTAGTCTCTGAGGCACCACTAAAGAGTTCAATAGAACTGTCTGTAATGATGGAAATGCTCTGTATGTGTGCTGTTCAATTCAGCATAGATAGTGCTGTGGCCAGTTCAACTCAGGGACTAATATTTAAATTTTCCTTAATTTTAATTAATTAAAATTTAAACAACCACATTTGGTAAATGGCTATCATGTTGAACAGTGTAGATCTAGTGTATATATCTAGGAAAGAACTTGCTTGGGTAGAATAACATGTACAGTTCAACTTTACTAGATGTTGCCACATGTTTTCCAGAATGGTTGCCTGTATTGCCCCCAAAAATGGAAAAATAACTTAAATGTCCAACCAGAGACACAAATATAAACAAACTGGGATTATAGGTTTACTATGGAATAGTATATAACAGTTAAAATGAAAGAAAGAGAACTAAATCTTAAAACATAATATTAAATGAAAACAGCAAGCTAGGGGTGCCTCAGTAGCTCAGTTGGTTAGGTGTTTGACTTTGGCTCAGGTCATGATCGTACAGCTCATGAGCTCAAGACCTGCATCAGGCTCAGTGCTGACAGAGCCTGGAGCCTGCTTCAGATTCTGTGTCTCCTTCTCTCTCTGCCCCTCCCCCATTCATGCTCTGCCTCCCAAAAATAAATAAACATTAAAAACTTAAAGGAAAAATAAAACAGCAAGCTGGAGAGTGCTGGGTCTTATATCATTTCTGTAAAGTTTATAACATGCAAAGCAATACTCTTACATTTTGAAGAATGTAATAAAAGTGTAAAGACATGCATAGGAATGACAAATATCTGAAATGGTTTATTAAACAATAAATTTCTTTCTCTTTCTGGAACTTACAGTCTACTAGTAGGGGGGATAGACAGGAGGGCAATTCAAATTTGTATATTTACACAAATAACTATATTTTATATATAGGCCATGAGAAGAGAAAAACATTTAGAAGCTTTTAGGGGAAAGGCTCTATACTTGTTGCCTACTTAGGATAGATTTTGACAGTTCAAGGCTCAAGGCTTGGCTGGTGTGCGGTGTTTCAGGCAGAATAGTCAACAGTTGCTATGTCACAAGGTTTGTAAGGCTGATTGAGAGCCATGGGACAGAAGATGTACCTAAGCTCTCTGCCATTGGACTTACCTAAACTCCCATTGGGCTGTTTTATTTACCCTAATACATAACAGTGTCTTACAGGTATACAATAACATTTATACATTTATATATATTACATATAACATATAACACTGATACAAGTTGTTTTCTCTACTTCAAAATTACCATATTCTTCACCCCACCCTCAAAGCTTCTAATTTGAGATTCAGCTCTGACATTGCCTCTTTTGGAAAGCTTTTCTTAACTGCCCAAGACAAAATTAATTACTCCTACCACTTAGTAATCTTTCTTCTACCTGAAAAAAATGGCAGTGACTCCTGGGTCAGGTTGCATTTGCTCTCCCAATTGACAGCTGTACTAAATTATAGTAAGATTCCACAGAGCACTCACCAAATTCTAAGAATTTGATGAACAAAATTAAAGCATGTTAGACAAGACCAATGAGATGCAAAGTCACCTTAAAAGAAATAGCAAAGGTTCTAGGCTGAGCGCCAGTCCAGACAATAACCCAATCAATGTTATTATCATATCTAATGAAAGAGAGTCTATTGGGAGGAAGAAGGTCAGTTGGAAATATTGAAAATGGGCATTTTCAAAAGGAAATCCTTGGCAATGGGCACTGCCAAAGCTAGGAAGAACCTCTGGCTCAAGAAATCTACTTTCCATTTACTGAGGTCAGCATATCCTGATCCTGAAAATGGATGGATCACCCCATTATAGTTGGCTGGCAACAAGTATTGAGATTATACATCGAACTCCCCTTGTACACACCAAGCAGCCTTCCTGTTATCTGTTGGCTTCCCACATGGATTTTCATACAGGCTGAAGACTCACTTATGTGGCTATTTGATTGTTCTTAGTAGTTATTTTTTCTTATGCTAACTCAATACAATTAGTATTCTAGTTTAGGTATCCACCTCTTGTGAACTTGGCTAGTGTGGGTATGCCCTAAGAAAAGTATATACTCCCTCTGGGTTGACAAAATTAATTTCCCAATTAGGCAATACTTAGAGCCAGATTCAGAAACGTGATGAACTAAGTAAGGTGCCACCCAAAGGGCCATTTAAATGTCCCCTGAGAACACTCCTATGCTACCATCCCCTTTTTGAAAAAAATTTTTAATGTTTACTTATTTTGAGAGAGAGACACACACACAGAGTTTTAGTGGGGGAGGGGCAGAAAGAGAGGGAGACATAGAATCTGAAGCATGCTCCAGGCTATGAGCTGTCAGCACAGAGCCCGACATGGGGCTCGAACCCACGAACCATGAAATCATTACCTGAACCGAAGTCAGACGTTTATCTGACTGAGCCACCCAGGTGCCCTATCACCCTTTTTGAACAAAAAATACACTGTGTTTATTGAGTGGGAAAAGCAATGGCACATTTTATGGATAGTTTTAGGCAGAAATCTTGCTGCATAGGTGTACCTTACATTTTTATTTAAACATAAGCTTTTCAAGGGCAGGCATGTTTTGCTAAATTCTTTGGGCTTGCAATAAGGCAGAGCACTGGGCTTGACTAGGTAAGCATCCAATGGATATTTAATAAATGAAACTTTGACTCTACATGGTATAATTAGAGAACTGTATGGGGTTGGTTTAAGGAGAAGAAAAAGGACTTTTATTCAAAAAATATTTGGGGTGCCCTGGGTGGCTCCGTTGGTTGGGCGTCTGACTTCGACTCAGGTCATGACAGCTCAGAGCCTGGAGCCTGCTTTGGATTCTGTGTCCCCCTCTCTCTCTGCCCCTCCCCCACTCTCACTTTATCTCTCTCTCAAAAAAATGAATAAATGTTTAAAAAAATATTTAAGAGTGCCTGATACATGTTAGACACTATATTATTTACTGAAGATACACTGAAAAAAAGACAGACATGGCTCTCATCCTCATGGAACCTACATGACTCACAGAGTTGTTCCAAACATATAGAAAAGTACTAAGCAGCAGTTTTGTATGTCTGTAGATATGCAGTTTCTACCCATCTATAAATTCAGAAATTGTAATAAACACTATGGAGGAAAAATACAAAGGCTCTTAGAAGAGTTAATGAGAAAGCTTAAATTAGTGGAGTACTCAGGGATGATCAGTCCCTCTGAGCAATGTCAGTTAAGCTAATACCTGAGGTAGTAGTCATAGAAACAAATTAGGGGGGCACCTGGGTGGCTCAGTCGGTTAAGGGTCTGATTCTTGATTTTGGCTTAGGTCATGATCTCATGGTTCATGAGTTTGAACCCTGTGTTGAGCTCTGCACTGACAGCATGGAGCCTGCCTGGGATTCTCTTTCTGTCTCTCTCTCTCTCTCTCTCTCTCTCATTCTCTCTCTCAGAAATAAATAAATAAATATTTAAAAATAGAGTTAAAAAAGAAACAAATGGGAAAAAGAACATTTCAGATAGTGTGAATAAATAATGTGCAGGTCCTGAGTTGGGAAATTATTTGGTATAGTGGAGGAAATGAAAGCATAGTTAGAATGTAATAAGCGATGGAAGGGATGGGCTGAGTTGAGCCTGGAGATGGAAGCAAATCTAGACCACACAGAATCTTGTGGGCCATCCTGAGAATTGTGGGAAGCAAGTGAAAAGTTTTAATCAGTGACACTGACTTGAAGAGATCTGCATTTTAAAAAGATCATTCTAACTGCCCTGTAGATGGGCCCGGGTGGCTCAGTCAGTTAAGTAACAGACTTTGGCTTAGGTCATGATCTCGTGGTTTGTGTGTTCGAGCCCCGCGTTGGGCTCTGTGCTGACAGCTTGGAGCCGGGAGCCTGCTTCGGATTCTGTCTCTCTCTCTCTCTGTCCCAACCCCGCTTGCACTCTGTCTCTCTCTGTCTCTCAAAAATGAATAAATGTTAAAAAGAAAAAAAAAAAAGAATCACTAACTGCTCTGTAGAGAATATATGAGAAGAGGACAGTGGTTAAGGAAGACCACTAGGAGGCTGCTGCAGTAATTCAAGCTAAAAATGACAGTGGTCTGAAAAATGAGTAAAGACAAAGAGACAAGGACAGATTAGAGAAATGTAATATGAGATACAAATCACCAGGATTTGGTGAAGAATTGGTTTGGGAATGTGGGAGACAGGAAGGAATCAAGGATGATAAGTAGGTTTCTCCTTTAGCAACTAGGTGGATGGTAGAACCATTCAATATGATAAAGAACAATGAGGAGGGCCAGGATGGGTTTTGTGGGGATGGGGAAGGTGGATGTCTTTTGTTGAGTTTGAGATACCTTTGCAGCATCCAAGAAGAGCTATCAAGTAGACAATTCGATTGCAATAATCTCCTAACTGCTTGTCCTCCATTTGTTCTTGCTCCTCCAGAGCAGCAGTCACCCTTTTAAAACAGAAGTGGATAATGTCTGCCCTCAGCCCTCAATTCTCCAAAAGCTCCCCATTTTACTCAAAACAAAAGCAAAAATTCTTACAATAGCCTACAAGGTTGTGTACGATCTACATAATCTCCTTAAAATTTTTTTTAACATTTGTTCATTTTTGAACGACAGAGCACAAGCTGGGGTGGGGCAGAGAGAGAGGAAGACACAGAATCCCAAGCAGGCTCCAGGCCCTGAGCGGTCAGGAGAAAGCCTGATGCGGGGCTCAAACTCACAAACCTTGAGATCATGACCTGAGCTGAAGTTGGATGCTTAACAGACTGAGTCACCCAGGTGCCACTACATACTCTCTTTTTAAACCCTTTAGCCTGATCTACAACTCTACCTCCCATTCACTTCACTCTACCCACACTGGCTTCCTTGCCAAACTCCCACTGTGGGGGCATTTGCACTAACTAGCTCTTCCTTTTTCTTGGGATGTTGTCCCAATTTTCACATTTCCTTCAAGTGTTGGCTTACATCTCACCTTCTCAATGAAACCTATCTTGACCACCCTATTAAAATTGCTACTTCCTTCCCAACACTTTCAACCTCCTGCTCTAGCTTACCTTTTTTTTTTTTTTAATTTTAGAGAGAGACAGAGAGCACGAGCAGGGGCGAGGGGCAAAGGGAGAGAGAATCTTAAGCAGGCTCCACATGGAGCCTGATGTGGGGCTCAATCTCACAACCATGAGCCAAAATCAAGAGCTGGACACTCAACCAACTGAGCCGCCCAGCTGTCCCTTTCCTTTTTACCATAGCACCTATGACCTTCTGGCATATTATACAACTAACTTAATATATACACTGTCTGTTTTCTCCCTCAATGTAAGTGAAATAAAAGCTGTTGCCTGTTTTATTTAATGATAAACCAATGTGCCTAGAACAGTGCCTGGCACATAGCAGGCACTTGATAAATGTTTGCTGAATTGAATGAATGAATGAATATGAAAGTGGGTATGGAACTCGGAACACAGTTCTGGACTACAGGTATAACTTCAGAAGTCATCAGCATCTATGAGATCACTGACACCATGGAAATGCTTAAGATTGACTAGGATACAAAGAAAAAGAAGTCCTAGTCTCAAGACAAGGGGGATTACAACATTTAGAGGTCAGAGGAAACTAAGCCACTCAAGTAGAATAGGAAAGAGCTTCCAGAGAAAAAAGAAGAGAATACACAACTTTGTTGAGTACTGATGAGGGATCCAATAATAAAAGAGACAGGGGTACCTGGCTAGCTCAGTCAGTAAAGCATGTGACTCTTAATCTCGGGGTCATGATTTAGAGCCCTACATTGGGGGAAAATATTACATAAAAAAATAAAAATAAATAAATTCTTTAAAAATATAAAAGGGACAGAAGTTACCATTGGCCTTGGGAACAATTTATTCAGTGATAGTGCAGCCTCCTTATCTCTTACCTAGATCTTTGCAGTTGCTTGGTGATAACACCCTGCCCTCTGACTCTCATATTTTCCCTTATATCCAATATACCAAAACCAGATTAATATTCCTACAAACTGTGCATTATTTACTGAGATATAATGTGGAAAGAACAAAATAATTATAATCAGAATTACCAACTAATAACAATATGTTCCTGGGCAAGCCAATTATCCTCGTTACCCCACTTATCCATCTAGAAAATGGGGAGAAGACCAAAGAGGACATCCAGATGGCCAACAGACACATGAAACGATGCTCAGCATCACTCATCATCAGGGAAATACAAATCAAAACCACACTGAGATACCACCTCACGCCAGTCAGAGTGGCTAAAATGAACAACTCAAGAGACTA
>JAQQST010000777.1:0-14525 GCA_028646485.1 Cryptoprocta ferox
GGCAACCAACAGAATGGGAAAAGATAGTTGCAAATGACATATCAGATAAAGGGCTAGTATCCAAAATCTATAAGGAACTCACCAAACTCCACACCTGAAAAACAAATAATCCAGTGAAGAAATGGGCAGAAGACATGAATAGACACTTCTTCAAAGAGGACATCCAGATGGCCAACAGACACATGAAACGGTGCTCAGCATCACTCATCATCAGGGAAATACAAATCAAAACCAAACTGAGATACCACCTCACTCTGGTCAGAGTGGCTAAAATGAACAAATCAGGATGTATAGATGCTGGCAAGGATGTGGAGAAACGGGCACCCTCCTACACTGTTGGTGGGAATGTAAACTGGTGTAGCCACTCTGGAAAACAGTGTGGAGGTTCCTCAAAAAATTAATAGAACTCCCCTATGACCCAGCAATAGCACTGCTAGGTATTTACCCAAGGGATACAGGAGTGCTGATGCATAGGGGTACATGTACCCCAATGTTCATAGCAGCACATTCAACAATAGCCAAATCATGGAAAGAGCCAAAATGTCCATCAGCTGACAAATGGATCAAGAAGATGTGGTTTATATATACAATGGAATACTACATGGCAATGAGAAAGAATGAAATCTGACCATTTGTAGCAACGTGGATGGAACTCGAGGGTGTTATGCTAAGCGAATTAAGTCAGGCAGAGAAGGACAGACACCATATGTTTTCACTCATATGTGGAACAGGAGAAACTTAACAGAGGACCATGGGGGAGGGGAAGGAGAAAAAATAGTTAAGGAGAGGGAGGGAGGTAAACCATGAGAGGCTTTTGAATATGGAGAACAAACTGAGGGTTGATGGGGGTTGGGGAGAGGGGAAAATGGGATGGGCATGGAGGAGGGCACATGTTGGGATGAGCACTGGCTGTTATATGGAAACCAACTTGACAATAAAGTATTAAAAAAATAAATAAATAAAATAAAACCATGGAGTGGGCAATTTTTTTTCCTATGCTACTTCCTAATCTATTTCAAGCATTCATCAGCAAATATTTGTCACCATTACTCTCAGTAGGAAGACACACAAATTATTCAAGGAGCTTACAATCAAGTGGGGGAAAGGACATGTGAACAGTAACTCCCAGGCAGGGGAATGCAGGCTCCAGGGATAATTACAGAGTGTTACAGGGCACAGGAGGAGGGTAGCCAAGTCCGGAGCGGTGGGCCCAGGGTGTGGGGATAAGGTGGGGGATGTGGCTGCACACAGAAAGAACCTTTATTAAACAAGAGCCTATAAATAAGCTAATACTTTACAAGTTTAATATAACCACTATTAGGGTTTTTTGTACAGTCATTATAATTTGTCTCTAATATGTCTAGTAAACTATTCTTCCCTCAAAACCTTTGAAAATAATGCACCTTATTCCCAGTCTTAAACATGAATGATATTTGATTGATGTGTTCAAATCATCCACAACATGTGATTTCTACTGGCTAGAGAAACCTAAAAACGGAAATTAGTTTCTAGGAACCAACGTTTCCCTCTCTAGCCATGCATTCAGAGCTCATATTTTTTTTAGTATCTAAACTATTGAATACTGGGAGAATGAGGATATGAGCATGGTATTAGAGAAAAGATAATGTCAGTATAGTTCTGTATTAAACCAACACCAGCTTTCCAGATGGGATTTGTGGTTATCAGTGCAAACAGAATTGTACTTTCATAAAACCAAGATAAAAAAGCTTACTAGCATTTTTACTTTGGGAAGATTTTATTCAATCCATTCACTCATTTGCACCACACACACATACACACACACACACACTCAAAAGAATTGATGCATAAAGTAACATTGCTATAAATGAGACAGTAACCAAGAGTCACCTGTATTGTATATCATATTATGAAATTATTAATGTACTCTGCAAGCTCCTATCCAAGCCTTACGGTATTGTTTATTGCATGACAAGAGGACAGCCTTTAGTGAATCAGAAACACAATACCTCACAAGGTAAAATTTGGAGGGAATGGACTTGCAGAACACGGTCCTCAAATACTGTAGACAGTAGAAATCACTTACCTGTGAGTGTAGACTTGAGGAAGCCAGAGAAACAATGGACTCTACCGTGGAGAGTCAAAGGGTTTTACAACCTTCCCCAACTTCAGTTTTCATCATTACTAAACCCTGAACAGAATTCAAGCTTTTTCTAAAACATTATCTATTTACTGACAGGTCAATGCCCTGAAGGCCAGCCTAAGCACAGTTCAGTGACACCTGAGGAAAGGTTGAACACACTCAAAACAATAACTCCAAACACACAGTGGCCTTGGGAAGCCATCTGACAGCTTCAACAGGCTTTGGAAGGTGTGGATTCCCTTGAAAGAAGGCATGAGACACTGGTGCCCCTTCCCCTACCCCACCCCCTGCACCCTGCAAAAGCATTGTGATTCTGGCTACATCCAGCTCTTCTTTTCATAGGCCCTTGGTCTTAAAAATATTATTTTAAAACATAACGAGACCAAAACAAAACAAACAAACAAAACACACACACAAAAAAACATCCCAAACCTTTAAACTTTTTTCGTCAATTTGAAAGATTACTCTTAGAAAGTCCTTACGTTGCAGGCCCCTGATATTCCTGACCCAGCCCCAGAGTTGCGTGGAGATAGATATTGAAAGAACACGTGAAAAAGCCTTTTTGCTCAAAACTCTGAGTGCTCACATGACCCTTGCCCCCTGGTCTCAACAGTCAACAACCTCAGGCTCTCCCCACCAGATAAATAATTTTTAAAAGGTTTAAACTAACAGAAATCCACGTCAAATAAACACATGTGGCTTCTTCAGTGGCTTTCTGCTGTCCATATCTGTTCCTCTCCCTTCTTATTAATTCTAACATTTTTCTCAAATGCTCTTATTTTTTTATCTCTCTCCCTGCCTGAGCTAACCATTTCCTAACAGCACCTCACTGTGGCCACCAGTGATGAATAATAGCCAATGCTGGTGAAGTCCTTGTTGGGTATCTAGCTCAGCTAAAGAGTCTATTTTGTACCTCCTTATTTGGACTTCTCAATAACCATAGGAGTTTGGTGCTATCATCATCGTCCTCATTTTATAATTGAGGGAAATGAAGCACAGAGACGTTAAATACCCCACCCAAAGTCTTACAACTAATAGGTCTAGAGCTTATGCTCCTAATCACTCAATGCTGACCTTCCACCCCAGGCTCTGCAGTTTGCAGAAAATGAGATCAAATTAATGATAAGATCAAATTTTTTTTCTAAAAATTTTTTAATGTTTGTTTATTTTTGAGAGACAGAGAGAGAATGCAAGCAGGGGAGAGGCAGAGAGAGAGAAGGAGACACAGAATCCAAAGCAGGCTCCAGGCTCTGAGCTGTCAGCACAGAGCCTGATGTGGGGCTCGAACCCACGAACCGTGAAATCATGACCTGAGCCGAAGTTGGACGCTTAACCGACTGAGTCACTCAGACACCCCCAAATATTCTTAAATTTTTTCTGCCATAAACATCTTAAAAATTCAGTATCTTCTATTTGTCTCTACTGAAACCTATATATACAATTATTTATGATTGAGCCCCAAATTGTGTATGTTATTATATGTATATGTTAAAATTTCAATATATCAAGGGCAGAAAACACAAGAAAGTTTTCTAAGATATTCCCTCCATCTGAACTGGTTTGAAAAGTCCTGGGACAAGTTGACATCCAAAGCAAGGCAAATGTAATAATATTGGGTTTGGCACCAACTAGGACCCAGGAAAAAGAAATTTGCTCTACACAAAACCGAAAAGACAGCACAGCTGTGGGGTTGTAGCTTTGGCTGGGAGAAGATTCTCAGTAGAATTTTGTGACCTTTGTTCTCATAAAATTGTTGATAACACCCACAAAGTGAAAATGAGCTTCTCACTGGTCCTAGTGTCCTAAGCCTTTTCTTTGTGTGGCATGTAGATGTAAAGGAAGATAATAAAAATAGAGTGTTAGAATCAGAAACAATATTGCAGATGTTCGGTTTAACCACCTCATCTTGTAGATGCAAAAACTGAGGACCAAACAATGACCTGTTCTGAACCCCTTGGAGGTTTAGTAACTAATCTTCCTCTGCTCCTTCAATTCTGGCTGCTGACCAGCTGGGGCAGGATGAATACCAAGTTAATCATTCCTATTTTGTTTAAGCAGTAGGTGAGTTTTCTTTATGGTTTATGGTTTAAAAACAGATAGGGCTGTGGTCCCTGCTGTCCTCCAGTTAAAGCCTCAACTGAAGCACTTTTTGAGTGCTTACTGTGTGCCAAATACTATTCTAACCTCTGGGATACAAGAATGAGCAAAACAGATGAGAATTCCTGCCCTCAGGAATCCTATATTCTGGTGCGGTGGGCAGGAGATGTAGATCATAAACAATAAGGGCAACATACGTGCAGATGGTGATAAATGCTATGGAGAAAAACATTACAGAAAAAGACTATGATAAGGGGTATGTGTATGTGTGTTTGTGAGGTGAGCAGGAGTGTGGCCATTTTAAAGCAGATGGTTGGATGGGGCACCTGGGTGGCTCAGTTGGTTAAGCATCCACTTCAGCTCAGGTCACGATCTCATGGTTCGTGAGTTCAAGCCCCACATTGGGCTCTGTGCTGACAGCTCAGAGCCTGGAGACTGCTTCGGATTCTGTGTCTCCTTCTCTCTCTGCCCCTCTCCTGCTCGCATGCTCTCTCTCTCTCAAAAATAAATAAGCATTAAAAAAAAAAAAAACAATCTCCAAGTGGCTGGAGAAGGTAACATATGAGGAATAACCTGAGGTGAGGGAGCAAGTTCATGAATTTCTGGGGGAACAGCAAGTGCAAAAGCCCTGGGGCAAACTATGGAAAGAACCCATATACATATGTAGATGATATATAGAGAGATAGATATCTATATCTATCTGTAAATACAATGGAATATTCCTCAGCGATCATAAAGAATGAATTCTTGCCATTTGCAACAATGTGGATGGAATTAGAGTGCATTATTCTAAGTGAGATAAGTCAGAGAAAGACAAATACCATTTGATTTCACCCATATGTGGAATTTAAGAAACAAAACAAATGAACATAGGGGAAGAGAGGCAAAAATCAGATAAAAACAGAGAGGGAGACAAACCATAAGAGGCCCTTAAATACAGAGAACAAACTGAGGAGTCTCTGGCAGCGTGTTGGGTGGGGAAGGGGGGTGTTGGGCTAAATGGGCGATGAGCATTAAAGAGGGCACTTGTTGGGATGAACACTGAGTGTTACATGTAAGTGATGATTCACTAAATTCTATTCCTGAAATCACTATTACACTATATGTTAACTAACTTAGATTTAAAAAAAAAAGATAGACTTTGGAATTACAATGATTTGAATTCACTTCCCACCCATGTGACTTTGGGCAGATTACTTAATCTCCACTAGCCTCAGTTTCTTCATCTGTAAAATGGAAGTAGTAATACCATCTTTACAGGGTGATGCATCTACCTGAACTTACATGTGCCATAAATCCTGGGCAAATATGGTGCATGTGAGAAAGAAAGTGATTTGGATATGAGGGCAGGGCAGTGTCTCCTCCAGCAGGATGAGTGCTAGCAACCAGTTGATCTGATCCACAAGGGATTATGCCCTAAAATTAGTAAATTTTAGTTCGAGTCTGAGATTTCAGCCTATCTGGATGGCATGTGGATATTCATCCCAGATCCAACATGCCCCAAGCTAATGATTAGGTATCCTCCTTAATCATAACTGCACCATGAGTCTGACTGGCTCTGCCCTGAAAAATACATGTTTTAATATATTTTTTAATGTGTATTTATTTTTGAGAGAGAGAAAGAGGAAGGGGGGCACAAATGGGGAAGGGGCAGAGAGAGAGGGAGACACAGAATCTGAAGCAGGCTCCAGGCTCTGAGCTGTCAGCCCAGAGACCGACTGAGCCACCCAGGCACCCCAATGCTTTAATATTTTTTTAAATGAACTTTCTCAATCCCATTCTGCCTAGTCAAAGATGCCCAGGATTGATACCCGTAATAAGATATTAATAGCCTGGGTGGCCCAGTTGGTTAAGCGTCCAACTTCCACTGAGGTCATTATCTTAACACTCATGGGTCAAGCCCTGCGTCGGGCTCTGTGCTGACAGCTCAGAACCTGGAGCCTGCTTCAGATTCTGTGTCTCCCTTTCTTTCTGCCCCTCCCCTGCTTATGCTCTGTCTCTCAAAAATAAACATTAAAATTAAAAAAAAAGATATTAATAGTCCATATTTTCCCTTCCCAATAAGTCAATGATATCCAAAAAAATTGACCATACAGTTGTGCAGTGATGATCCAATATTAGTGCAGGAGAACACTGTGAACAATAACCTATAAATTTTTTCTGTTCCCCTTTCCTTATCCTGTGATACTTCTCCAGGCAGGCAGGCAGGTGAGTTCTGTATATTTTGGATCTACCAAAATCAGTATATTCTTCATTTTTTTCTTAGACGTGTAAAAAACACTAGAAGAAAAAACATGAAAATGTAAACGTGATTATCTGTAAGTTATAAGAATGTGAATGTGCATGAGTTTTATCTTCTTGGTGCTTTTCCTCATCTTCTCAATTGTATACAATAAAAGCAAGCTACTTTTTCATATACAATTTATTAATTGAAAAGAATAAAGTATATGGCAAAAAGTAATGCCTATAAAGATGCTTAATAAAATTTATACTGCTAACAATCTTTTAAATAGATCTACAGGTTTTGTTATTGGTTTTTTCAAGTTTTTAATTAAATTCTAGTTAGTTAACATGTATGGTAAAATTTGTGTCAGATATAAAATTTAGTGACTTGTCACTTTCATAGTAATACCCAGTGTTCATGACAAGGGCCCTCCTTAATACCCATCACCCATTTAACCCATCCCTTCACCTTCCTCCATCAACCCTCAGTTTGTTCTCTATAGTTAAGAGTCTCTTATGGTTTGCTTCCCTCTCTTTCTCCCCGTTCCCCTACATTCATCTGCTTTGTTTCTTAAGTTCCACCTATGAGCAAAATCATACGGTATTTGTATTTTTTTGACTCATTTATTTTATTTCACTTAGCATAATACACTCTACCTCTATCCACATCATTGCAAATGGCAAGATTTCATTCTTTTTGATGGCTTGCATAGATAGATAGATAGATGTATATATCACATCATCTTCTTTATCCATTCATCAGTCGATGGACATTTGGACTCTTTCCATAGTTTGGCTACTGTTGATAATGTTTCTACAGGTTTTGAATGTTTTCCAAATACTAGGTGTGGTTCAGTTAGTGCTTTTCTCCCAGGAGGTTCTAGTTTCTGCAAAAACTATGGAACCATCATTCGGACATCACAGGCAAAATTTCTATGGATTTGAAGTCTGTCTGCATTGCAATCCTGGTCTATCCTAATGCAGACAAGTGCAGTGTGGTGGTGCCTGAAGCTACTACTTGGTGGCACAGCCCAGTAGTCCTAAACCTAGAGGCAGCTCCAGCCCACTTCTCCCAAAAGCTGGCTCAAATCTGAACAACCTTTGAGATCCCTGTTGGCTCCTGGTACAGTCTGCTCCAACCCTATGTCACATCTGGCTTTGGCTCCTAAGACTCCTCCAGACCCCACTTGGTTGGCCATTTAGAGTAAAACATTTCGCACATAAAACACTTCATGATGGTCTTCATGCTTCTTTTTAGATGGTTGTGGAGAAAAAAGTTAATAGTGAGTTAGGTAACCTCAGTATATTGTTAGATATTTTATCCTCCCCCTGTAGAATTAACAACACCAAATGAGACTTCTTCATCACATTCTTAGCAAGTTGTACCTTACAATTACCTGATGAGATACATTGAGCTTCACAACTATTTATCTCTTCAGCTCTCAGTACTTGGCCAGAATTTCTATTTTTGTTTTCCTCTCTAACGAGGAAAACTGACACAAAACTATAGATTTCATTCATGAGCAAATCTTTTCTCATACCTTTGAGTATAGTAATTCTCATCTTCCCCTGGAGGCTCATTGTTGCACATATATCTATAAAAATTATGAGGGAACATTAGTAACTGGAAAAGGGAGAAGAATAGGTGAAAAAAAAAACCAAGAAAAAGAAAATCTGAGACAATGCTACAGAACAACATTCATTACCAAGTGATTGTGCCTATGGCATTGAGCAGTCATTAGAATTGTAAAATGAATTCATCTCTCACTGGAGAGGGGCAAACCTGCTGAGGCTTTGGGAAGACTGAGTTTTCATGACTGGGTTTTCATGTCACAGCTTCACCCAGGATACCTCCCTTCTTAAAGTGATATATTAGTCTTGGAAACCATAGTCAAGCAGAGGTCACAACGATCTCTGCCAAGTGGTTATAAAGAGCATATGAGTGTGAGGGAGTATCTGCTACTCCCTAGTTTAATGCAAGGCAATTCATTCTTAATACAACATATCTTGGCAACAAGGAACCAGTTTTACCAAATTAGTCAATCATGTCTTTGAACAACAATCCAATAGACTTAGAAAACCAAAATCCAGCTCTCTTTTCAGTAAGCTTTTCAATCCAGGGGTATGTTGGCAAACTAGTTTTTTTAGCTTTGAGGAAAAAAATTAAAGACACATTATTTTTACTGCTCTCTTTCAGATGACAGTTCAGAGCTCCCCAGTTCTACTCTTACTAACTCTGGGTGACTCCTTAATACACAGGAAACTTAGCTTTAAAGTTTTAAAGCAGTGAGTTTTTGAGACCCAATTCACTAAGTCATTGCTTCTCACTGACTTGTCTAGGCACACATTTGAAAATGTTACAATTTTTTTCAGTGATAAAGTGCTTCCCCTTATTTATTATTAATTTTACCTGCAGAAAAATGGTGTAACAATTTACACCATTGAAACAATTGAAACAGTGCAGAGAGAATGTCACATTTTTAAATAACACTGTTGAAAAGTGATTAATTTGAGGATCCTAATCATGAGCATCAAACCTCAAACTAAGGTAGGATAAAATAAAGGACTTACAGCCAAATTCAACCTGTATCTGACTCTGCTAGAAATGTCAAGGCTGCTGCCATAACACCAGGGAGTCTCCTAGTTCAGCCCAGGGCTTTCAGCAGACCTCATGTGAGAGTCCATACTTCTCTCTCCCAGGATGCTGCCAGCCACCCTTACCTTGAGATCACACCCCTTCCCACTGTAGCTGATTTAACACATCCTCACTTCCTTATTGAGGATGGAAGGGTGGCTGCCTGAATTGTCAGAAATTCATTTCAAGGCTTCACATGTCTTTTATGGCCATGTACAAATGAGAGTCACAAGTTCCTTTTTTTTCTCCTGGACTGTTGCATATGTCTTTATTTTTTGTATAAATGAATGTGTATGGAGTGTGTGTATGTGTTTGTGTGCACCAGTGCCAAAGAAGCCCAACTCATAACACATCATATTCTAAGTTCTAGTATTTTCCTCCAAGCCAGACCTCAAGGAATTATATCTGGTAACCACGAGGTGACATACCAAAAACTGAAGAGCTACATGCTGAGAATAACAGGGCAAAAAGATAGACAGAGCCTGGGCCTTGATAATAGGATTGAGCCACTGAAACAACCCTAAAACCAAATGCCTTCAGATTTCACATAATGTGAAATAATTGCTCTTATTACAAAAGTCACCATTTCTAGGATATGCAGTGAGATATATGCTAACCGATACTCCTTACATTCCTAGATGGTTCCAGAACTTACACTGCATCTTTACCCTTCAAGAAGGTACAGGCAAATGCACACACATGTATACAAACACACACAAAATTTTATACATTCCGCAGATCTTATCATAGAGAATTCAGAAAATGAGACAAGAAATTAAGAGAAGGAAATAAGGAAAAAAAGTCCAACTATGTGACTCCTTGATGATTCATCTCAAGTCTTCATTCCAATCACTTATCATGGCTTTTCCAAGTGATCCCCCACCTAAGTGATTATTGACTTCCCCCTCCTCCCTTGCCCTGATTCCTGATGTGTCACTGCCAATTCAAGTTTACCGGTACAGCATTAAGTTTTTCTCTCCTCCACGCCCCTGCTTCCCTTTCCTTTTATTAGTCTTGCAAAATATCTACTCTTGTAAAATATCTATACCTAATTAGGCCAGCCATGCAAGGTGACAAACTTTCTATCCTAGAACCATAGTCCAGTTTGTCCATAACCTTACTGAAAAGGCTCTGGTGCTGATAAATGCTGCTGTGACTTACTCAAAGCCAGGTTAGTCAGCTTTTGGCACAACTTTAAGGTTGAACTGGTTCCTCCAACCCCTGCTGAGATTCTGAGATTCTTGCTACTATTTAGAGCCTGGAAAAAAAATCATCAGTAGTGCTTAACCTGGTAGCTGCAAAACAGCTGACAGTTAAGGAAGCTGTGCCAAATGGTTCAATGGCCACTGAGGTATGGATGTGGTTTTATATCAGTGAGATCACAGACAAGCATGGCATTACTGATGATAATGTTTGAGGACCAATCTTTAACCTCTGATTATATTTGATTTACAGTTTGAGTGTTCTGGGACCACGTGTGATCAAACTGGTATCTGTAATAATGTATAATAAAATAGTGTATAATACTTATAAGTATATTTATACCTTCTCATGCATGAAACCCCATGTGTAATTTCTGGTATCTCCTAGTATATCCTAAATTCCAAAACATTCTCATTTAAATTTTATAATAGGGATAAAATTCACAGCAATGCTATTTGCACATCCTTCTTCATGATTTCCAATGTTGCTTCTCAATTATCACCTTAAATCTCTAAGCACCGAACATACTTATAATTTCCAGCTCCATGAAGCCACTTCCTCTTTTTTTCACATTCCCACTGGATTCACATTTTTAAATTTTCCCTTGTAAGGATCTGCAGCTGTGTTTTTTGACACAGCTATTGAATTTTATCCTAACTCCAGTGTCCTTTTCTCTCATTTTGTTCCATTAATATTATTATAACATTTCTGATAAATCATTTTTATAAACCCATGGCTTTTTGACCTTCCTAAACAATCCAATGGGTTTTCTCCTTCTTCATTGGCAATTACCAGTTCATCCTGAATCCTCTTTCGCCCCTCACTCATCTTGGTGTTCAGTTCTTCCACACCAGAGCAAAGTCTTTGAACAAAGCAGACCACATTCCTGACATATATGAGGGGGAGAAAAACAAGAGAAAAACAAGAGAAACTCTCATTACTGGAATGTGGGCAGGTGCATAGGAAACACTTATAGCTCCTTTGGAGAGGACCAGACTACGAATGCTTCTGACCCCCAATCCACCCATTCTTTCATTTATTCATGCAATAAATATTTATCAGTGACTACTAACTTGGCATCTTGATGGTACTTGGTACTATGGATAGAGATGATGAGCAAAACTTATGTGGTCTCATGAAGTTTATAGTCCTAAGGAGAACCAATAATAAGTAATAATCATACAAATAATCATAGAAAAGTTTATAAGGTCTATTAGGGAAAAGTTCAAAAGGGCATGGGAGAGTCAGAGAGAGCATTTGAACTTAGATTGAGAATTGACCAGGAAAAGTGTGAGAGGAAGACAACAAGAGCTGAGGGAAAATAGCTCATACAAAATCCCAAGGCAGGAGAGAACTTGTAGATTAAACTAACTACAAGGAGGCCACTATGGCTGAAGAGTGGTGAGAAAAGGAAAACATGGGATGTCCTGTGGCTGGACAGGTATGTGGAAGGCTGATCATGTAAAGACTTGAAAGCCACATTGATGGGTTACAATTGAACAGAAAAGTGATGTAATCTGATTTGTGCTCTTAAACATTCACTATAATTGCAGGGTGAGTGGTCGAGGGCAAGTTTGGAAGCAGAGAAACAAGTAGAAGCTATTGGAATAATATGAGGAAAAATATGATATGGCAGTGTATCTTACATACTGATAGAGTTGTCAAGAATTGACCACTTTCAAGAAATATATATATGATTAATTATTATTTATTAATTATTAAATGTAATAGGTTTGGGGGGTCAGGAGTGTTGAGTCAAGGATGACTCCAAAATCTCTGGAAGAAATGACTAGATGAAAAGAAGTGTCATTTAGTGACATGGAAAAGAACTGAGGAGAAAAATTATTGCAAGAGTGAGGACTAAGTGTCCAGTTTTTAATATGTTTATTCTGAGATATTGTGAGATTTAAGGAGAAATACTGAGTAACAACTGGGTCTGGAATTCAATAAGTAAGGACTGGAGATATTAATTTTGGAATAATTGGAGTATCTATAGTATTAACAGGCTTGGAAGGATCTAAAATCCCCTAGAAGAGGGGCTCCTGGGTAGTTCAGTTGATTAAGTGTCTGACTTCAGCTCAGGTCATGATCTCACGGTTCATGGGTTTGAGCTCCACGTCAGGCTCTGTGCTGACAGCTCAGAGCCTGGAGCCTGCTTCAGATTCTGTCTCTGTCTCTCTCTGCTCCTCCCTCACTCATGCTCTGTCTCTATCTCTCAAATAAAACTAAACATAAAAAAATAAAATAAAATCCCCTAGAAGAGCATAAAACTAAAAAAAAAAATCTACAATTGATCCCTGAAAGGACTACATCATTTAAGGTTGGACCAAAGAAGGAAGAATCATCAAAAGAGATTAAAATATGACTGCCAGAAATGTAGATTAAAAACCAGAAGACTCTCTAATGGCAGATTCTGGAAACTAAGTTTTTCAGATAGTCCATCTTTTTAGCATAACAGAGATACACACATTGAGCCAGAAAAAAAAATTCTGCCAGTATCCTCCACAATCATCAAAGAAGAAAGTATGTTAGACATAGAAGGCAAATTTGTAGTGTTTAGATCAATCCGCTATCCAGCTGGAGATACACAAAAGGACTTCAGTCATCATCCAAGCAGATTGATAACATCAGTGCAGTTGACAGAGTAGGGACTTGAAGGGTCTTGTGCTTCCCCAAAAGCACTAAATAATCTGGCAAAAACTGTAAAAACAAACCGTATTGGAATTCTGTAAGATAAGCAAGGGTTTATAGCAATCAAGTGAACACTTAACCAGGAGAAAGACCACTATAACATAGTAAGAGAACTCTACGGCATTTTGATTTAACCTTACCCCATCCCTTTCCCTGGTACAATGGCAGTTTTTAAGACAACAGCTTGAATCCTCAGTATTAATACATGGTACTGGAGGAAGTAGAGAAAACTGTTCTCAAGGAATCGCATTTGTTTTGACCTGTTTGTGGTTTCCCTGAAGAACTATCACAAAAAGCTTGCCTTTGTTTCACTTAACTTAAAACCCTCTTAGGAAAGAGGATGTTCTTCAAAAATGTTGACAGTCAAGGGCTGCCACCTGGGACAAAAATTAACAGCTGAAGCAAGCAATAGACATGACAAAAGCCAGGAAGAAAATGTTCCCTGAGATTCCTCAGGGAATAAGGGCTTTGAAAAACTCCCGAGTATATTAGCTAATCTAGAAAGCTATGTGCATGGCCAGGGCAGCATGCATGCTCAGAAAAGACTAGAAAAGACAATAAGCTTTCACTTCTAGCTGACCTTTACGCTCAGCATAAGCAGGAAGTGAAGGCTAATTCAGAACTGTAAATGGCATGGCTAAGCATTGAGGAAAAAGGAACATCATTTTTATAACCAAGTTACTGTTATGGGTTGAACTATGTCCTTCTAGAATTCATATGTTGAAACTCTCATCTCCAGTACCTCAGAATGTTATTGTATTTGTAGATAAGGCCTTTAAAGAGGCGATCATGTTAAAATGAGGCTGTTAGTGTGGGCCCTAACCCAATTTGACTGATGTCCTTATAAAAAAAAGAAGTTTGGACACACAGAAACATCATGTCTGAGCAAGCACAGAGGAAAGGCCATGTGAGGACCTAGGGAGAAGGTGGCCATCTGCAAGCCAATGAGAGAGGCCTCAGAAGAACTGAAACCCATCAATACCTTAACCTTGGACTTCCAGCCTCAGAGGAGTGAGAAAATAAACATCCGTTATTTAAGTCACGCAGTTTGTAGTATTTTGTCATGACAGCACTAGCAAACTAATACAGGTATACGGATCTGAAAGTGACTTTCTATAGAATCCCCACACAAAAATTTAGAAAACTGTTCAGCAATCTGAATAGGAAGAAAGGAAATAGGAAGACACAGATTCAGTGAGATAGAAGTAAAAGATATGAGGAGACAAAACAAGGACATGGAAAGATAACAGAATGCAATAAGGAAGAAAAACAAGAAACTAAAAATGTATTATCAGAATTAAAATCTTCATTGCAAATAGTAAACCACGATCCAACACTGTAGGATATGGAATTCATGACATATTACATAAATGTGGGAATTATTCCAGACTGTAGAGGAAGAGGACAAAAATATGAAAATGATGAAATAGAGATTATAAATAAAAGTGATAAAAAATGGAGACTTAAGAATTATAAGCCTCCCCAAGGAAGAAACAAAGCCAAAAAAAAAAAAATGGAAGCAATCATCATTGAAATAAATTAACTTCTGGAGCT